>CM057168.1:6426301-6526603 GCA_029962745.1 Echinometra lucunter | reverse complement strand
ATAGTATGCTCTCCAATTCATTTAATGGTACCGAGGAGCAGTTGTCACAGTTCAAGTGTTGTGTCTTCGAAATTGATTCGGCAGGCAAATTGCCGAAATTGTCGGCGAGGCAGCTGTCACGGAGCAAATGTCGGCGGAGCATATGTTGGCGGAGCAAATGTCGTCGTTTCGGAGCATATGTCGGCGGAGTATATGTCGGCGGAGCATATGTCGGCGGAGCAAATGTCGGCGGAGCAATTGTCGCGGAGCACTTGGCGGAATTTTCGGAGCAGTTGTCGGCGGAGCAAATGTCGGCGGAGCATATGTCGTGTCACGGCTTAAATATAGGGTAGAATTATTAGTAATTTTTCATATCTTAATCTTATTGAATACTGCCTCTAAAAGTTTTAACAAAGATGACTTAGACAATAAACAAAAATCTGTTTTCAGACGGTAAAAAATTCTTAGCCAAATTCTAAGACAAATTCTTAGCCAAATCTTATAGAATACGCGCTTTGGCTAAGAATTTTGTCTCGGACAGAAAGTAAGAAAAAGTGTTTAGATTTTCTGACTTAAGCATGCTTAACTACTTTATTGAATACCAGCCCAGGAGCTTAGTTGTCTGAGGCAAAAAAATGCGTGTCACATAACAGGAAGCAAGTGCAGTGGGTTCAATCATTGCATATGGAGTGATTATCCTTAACCTCCACGTAGTGTCATATAGGAGCGAATTTTGATGGTGTAAAAAAACTCAGCCTTTTTTCCTCCCACGATAGGTAAAGATCTGCGGAAAGCTTTTGATAATCACCACCGTGATGATTACTACTTGGCAGACTGGGCAAACCCGTCCAAAGGTTGCTGTCGCAACCTTCGATAAAGATGAGCAAGAACACGTCACATCGGCACCAAGGGTGAGATTGCTTGTGTTCCCTCTTGCAGTAAATTCAGTGTTAAAGAAACTGCACATATCCCGCGATGGTGCAAGATGGTGCACTATAGATTTGGGGTGTGCGGTTTTGTGGGTATGCCCGCACTTTGGTGGTGTGCGCGTGTGTATGAGTGTTCATGTATAGATCCCCCCCCCCTCCATCTTGCCCTGCCCCGCTACCATTCCTTCGAACCCGTATTACTAGAATGTAATGCACATCATGCCGGGGGGGGGGGGGGATCTATTCCCTCTCCCCATGGGCCCCCATCGTAAGTACAAAAAGAAATTTTCAAAGTTTTGGATAAGATTGCACTACAAGCGAGTACGATAACCACAAAAGTGCTGTAAAATGTAAACTGTCGGCATTCAGAAATGAATTATTTTTACTCGGTCGCTACGCTCCTTTGTATATGGATGAGATGCAATGTTTTTTCAGTATTTAGAAATTCTGTCTATCATCAATTAAAAAGGGGAAAGGGGCAGATGTTTGCTTTATTCGGAGAGGTGGAATTATCCCCCCCCCCCCACCAACGGCAAAACAATTTGTGGTATTGCAATCAGCCTTCTAGTCGTGTTTTGGAGCAGATGGATTATAGCATCTAAATTTTCTCACATTACATTCATTCACATGCTGTTACAAGCATTTATTTTTATTTATTCATTTAGCAAAATTCGCAAAATTCTAAAAAAATTTTGAACAACATACAGAAGCGATGTTAGCAGTGAAACATGATTTCTTATGTGATTATGAGTATTTTATATATGTAGGTAAATTCATGAAGAAAATAAACAGAGAAATAATAGTGTCAAATTACTAGTGTCAACCTTATGATTTCGGTATTGCTATTTTGGTAATGGAGTTTTTTCTTTTGCATGTAAAATTCAATAGTGAACAATAGCCTCACCAGACATCCATGGAATCAATAGCCAGGCAGCAGACTCTCACTGAGAGCCCAAGTGTGCCAATCAAACGGTTCACTGCCACTCAAAATGAATAATTAACTAATGAAAATTAATTAGATTAAGATCATGTCATGTTCCGTTAAGAAGATATCCATGCACTCTGCATTTAAATGCCTGGAGTCCAACACTTGAAATAGTCCCTACAACATGGACAGGGAGGGAATTTCACAAGCAGACAGCAGATGAAATGAAACCTCTGTCCAGAGTGGATGTTCTGACAGCAGGCAAGGAGAGGGCATGGAGTGGCTTGGATAAGCTAGAACAAGTGACTCTGCGCCTTTCATACGGTGGAGGCAGCAAACACTGTATAATAATAATAATAATAATAATAATAATAATAATAATGATAACAATAATGGTAATAATAATATTAATAATAATAATAACAAGACATTTTAATTAATCACATGACGAATTGGGTGGTCTGTCGGTATCTTTTAGGTTTCGACATGGATAGTGATAAAGTCGTTGGTAAAGACTATTGATAAAAGTTTTACTTCTCCATAGGAGACACACGTCTAGAAATTGGATGATCTGATATCGCAGCATAATGAAAAGGTGACCCAAAGCTTTATTTTACCTCTAGGAATCGAATTTTCTATAGGGTTTTAAATTAGCTACTGCGCATTGCATTGCAATAGTCATAGCAGGCCAAAATCAGGCAGTTTATTTCATTGACTGTGACTGCATATGTAACATAAAATATAAAAAGAAAGCATAAGGAAAAAATGCCCCCCCCCCCCCTCCGGGACTCGAACCAGGATCTTGAGCATGTGAAGCAAGTGCTTTAAAGGTATACCTAAAAATAGCTCATAGAGATAACACGTAAATCGAAAACGAAATTCTAATATCTAATTTTCCAGTTAAAATATCGACATGTTTTTGACATCTGGTTAAAATACATATAAACGTATAATATAGCCAATTTTCTCAGCTACAACATACTCGAGGTTGGGCGAAAATCAAGAAGAAATAACGGGGATGTTGATCAAAGAAGATGAGAATGTATAATCAAGAATTACGTAAAGGTAATGTCCTATAGAGAATACACGTAAAATAAGAAAAATTGACAGGTACCATTTATCGTGAATTTAGACCATGATGAACTTATCAAAATGAGCAATTATAATTAATAATAGATTTATAGAAAATTGTCTCAGCTACAACAAATCGAAATCCCAGCGAAAATTTACCAACAGTAAACGAGATAGTCTTGCGTAAAGGCAAAAAATAAAACATGAAAAATTAAAAATAAAAAAATTGAGTTCACATCGGAATAAATGACGTGAGAGCATCGAAAAAAGTAGATTTTTGTAATGGATTCACATCTACAACTCATAACCTTTTAGGATATGTAAAAAAAAATGGGGGGTATCCGTGCTTTTAAAGGAGCTATGGCTGATTTTAAAGGGACATTATTTACAACATTGACGCGTGCTCGGATTTCGAACTTTGGTGCGCGCGTGTGACCTTATGGTTAGTTGAAATCTGTTCTAAATTGATGGAAAGTGTTGAGAAAAGGGTTAGGAATGCAAAGCAATTGAAAAAAAAACGGCGTTTTCCGTTATTTACGTCCTGCGCGCGCACATGACGCGCGCGCGGACGCAGACGCGTGCAACTTTTTGAAATACTTAAATGGCCTGAAACGTATGCAAAATGAATATGAGTAGATTCTGACCATTTTTAATTTTGGTGCGCGCGCTGACGCATGGAAGTACGCGCATGCGTGCGTCTCAATTAAGGAAAATGTTTGGACTCATATGAACATTCATCATGCCAAATATGAATTAGAAAGGACTTTCCGTAATAAAAACCTGATATTTACAAAATGGCGCCTAGATGACGTCACGATGACCTGATGAACTTGAAATGGTTGGAAAACCGAGATCTCATTAAGACTGAGGTTTGATGAAAATTTGACAAAAATTGACCGAGGCAGTTCAGAGAATGTGACTGCACAAAAAAGTGGGAGAAATAAAAAGAATAACGAGAACAGAATTCGTCATAGACTCGTGACGAATTAGGTGGTCTGTCGGCGTCTTTCAGGTTTTAAAATGGAGTCTGGACAGTAAGAAAGTCATTGGTAAAGACTATTGGTAAATATCTACGTCTGAATAGAAGACTAACATAAAATAAATTGGACGTTTTGATATCGCAGTATAATGAAAGGTTGAACAAAAGGTTTATTTCACGTTCACGAATCAGATGTTCAATAGGTTTGTGCATAAACTACTGTGCACTGCATTGCAATAGTCATAACAGGCAAAAATAATGCAGTTTACATTGATAGTGTCTTTGCATATGTGATCATACTCAAAGGGGATAGTAATGTACAAGGTTAAAAGAAAGGAAACGGAAAATATTGCTCCCTCCCAGGGACTGAACCAGGGACCTTGCGTTTGTTAGGCAAGTGCATTCATTCCAAGATACAGCTCATAGAGATAACACGTGGATGGAAAACGGAATTTGCATATCTTATCTTCCAGTAAAAATTTCTACATCTGATGGAAAAATAAATGCACGTTCCACTTAAAAAAAATTATCAGCTACAACATACTGGAAGTTGGACAAAAATCGAGCAGAAATAATGGTGCTGTTGCTCAAAAAAGACGGGAATGTAGAATCAAGAATTGAGAAAGGGTCTGCCCCATAGACATTACACGCAAAATATGTAAAATTGACATGCCTCCGTTTATCGTAAGATCAGACCATGATGCCGTTCTCAGAATGGAAAATGAAGGTAAGTTTATGATAGAGAATTGTCTCAGCTACAAAATATCGAAATCCTAGAGGAAATTGACCAACAATAAGCGAGAGGGTTTAGATTAAAGGTAAAAATATGACGTCATAATTGAAAAAAATGAAATTTTTAGTTCAGATGAGAATATGGTGACGTTCCGACTGTTTGACCCCCCAATTTTTTTCATGAATTCAAATCTTCAACTCATAGGCTTTCAGAAAATGTAAAAAAAAATTAAAAAATTGGAGGGGGGCGTGCTATTTAACGAGCTATGGCGGATTTTAAAAGGGCATGTTTTTGCTTTTTTTTTTACGTTATTTGCCCCATAGTTGCGCGCAAGGATGACCATAAGGCCGCACGCGCGCCTGCGGCCTTATGGTTAGTTGAAATTGACTTTCAGTTGATGGAAATTGTCAAGAAAAGTATTCGGATTGCAAATCAAGTGAAAAAACGGCGCTTTTTACGTTTTCTTTGGTGTGCGCGCGCAGACATGGCACGCGCAGACACGAATTGCTTAAAATGGCCTGAAACGTGCCCAAAATGAATATGAGTCCATTCTGCTCATGTTTAATTTTTGCGCCCGTGCTTACGCGCGGACGTACGCGTACGTCCGCGTCTAAGTGAATGGAATTATTCAAACTGATATAAATATTCATCATGTTAACCCGTTCCGGACTGAGCCCGCATATATGCGGGCTGAGAAAATCGGAGAGACGAGCCCACTTTCATACCTTCTATCTAACTCATTACTTCATGGATGAACATAAATCCTTGATGATTCGATTGATCAAAGATTTTACGAAGTGGTTTGCTTTGTTTTAATGTGAAAAGATAACGATTTGGGGTAGAAACACAGTTTATAAAACACATTTCCAATCGAACTCGAGTCGAAGAGGGCGCATAGCAATGTTCATGATCTCCGCCGAGAACCGACCAATCAGAATAGGCACGCTCTTTCTAATTTCCATATGAATTACGCTACCCTCGATCTCACGCTCGCTCTTTCGTATTTGCATATTCTATGCAAATTAGATCGATCGACCACCTCGCGTGCCGGGCTTTATTATGGCTTTATTTCTGTACCTCACTGATATGCGAACGCTGACTCTCCATTGCCACCATACATTTTAGTTTACATAATCTATATTGAATTTTAGATTCAGAATATTTTCATCGAAGTTTGGGGGATTGTTTTTGTGTTATCATTATATATAATTTGACTTTGCTGACGACTTGAGTTTGAGCTGAAAAAGAAAAGAGATAAAAGAGAAAAATAAGGAGAAAAAATGGGGAAAGAAAAGAAAGAAGAGAAAAAAGGACAAAGAAAAGTGAAGAGAGAGACAGAGAGAGATAGGAAATATCCCTTTCCTCGACTGTAAAGTTTTGATTTGTATTCAAATGACAACGATTTGGAGGTAGAAAAGCGTTTCAAGAACTAATTATTTCCAATGTAGAACTCGACTCGAAGAGTGATCCATGCTCTCATACCGAGAACTGACCAGTCGGAGTAGGCTTGTGCACATGGACACACGGGCTAAATTTTATTTAGGAGGCGTGGAGGGCTTTTGCTGATTATCATGTGCCGTGCCCCCCCCCCCCCCCCAAAAAAAAAGCAAAACAAAAACAATGACTTGTAAAAAAATCGAAATAACAAACCAAAACAAACAGAGCTTGCCCGAGTATTAGTGCTTGACAAACGTGTCAGGGAGGGGATGCAGACCTCAATCTCCCCCCCCCCCCCTCCCCCCGTCGACTCGTACGTTTTGGGGTTTTGCACACATTTTTTTTTAATTTTCATAGTTTAATTAGCATATTTTATGCAACTTGGATCAATTGCCACTTTATAGCAGGGGCAACGCTACAGGGAGGCGGGCGACCACCCCTTTGGGTTTTTCCCCCCAGGCAGTGAAGAAAAGGAAATAAGAGGGAGGAATTGAAGAAAAGTGGAAGAAAAGAGGAAGAAAAGGGAAAAATGAGAAGGAAGAGTGTAAATTTTTTTTTTTAAAGTCTTGGTCGTATTTCCCTAATTTATGCTTGTGATTTAATGGGAAAAAAATAATGCATGATCTCATCTTGCCCCTCAAAACAGCCTGACGCCGCTACTCAAAGCTCCGTCACTGCATGCAGCACCAACGCAAACTCTTCTCTGACTTTCGAGTTGATTTTCAAATAAGTGCTTTCCATTTTCGTTTCTTTCCACCGAGTATTAGTGTTTATGGCTTGGAGCGAAGCTGACAGAACTATGAGCAAGAAAATGTACCATTAGGCCTACATACAAACATGACAACGTGCATGAATGGTCTTTGGGGGTGACATCCTTTGCAAATCGGAAAATGATTGGAGAGAAACAAGAAAAATTGTTGAAATAAGAAAGATAAATTTTTAGAAAGGGAGGGAAAAGAAAAAGGATCAAAATATTCCGAACTCTTCGACAACAACAGCAATAACGATTACGATAATGATGATGATGATGATGATGATAATGATAATGATTATAACAATGATAATAATAACTATAATAATAATAGCAATTATAATAATATTCAGCAGCAGCAGCAGCAACATCATAATTATTATTATCAATATCATTGACATTATCATCATTTTATTCAGCAAATCAAAGATACACATACAATTACAATGGAACAAATTGACATTCTTGACAAACAAACACACACACACACCCACACACGCACGCACACACACACACACGCAATAAATGAAAATGATTCCCCGGGTGCACTGACAAGTTGCCTGGAGCGGGGCAAGCAAAATTAGTCATCAAGGCTCTTGGTGGGGGGGGGGGGGGGCTTACATTTGTTTGTTTGAGTGTGGAGAAAAAAACGGAATTAATAAAAAAATAAGAATGATGATAATGATAATGATAATAACAGAATGACGTTATGGTGTGAAGTTCGAAATTCTCTTTATGAATTAAACTTCAGATCAAGGTAGTGTAATTTAGCTGAAAGGAAATGAAGGGGTTGGGGATAAAGAGAGTGTAGTCAGAGGACAAAAAAAAAAAAAAAAAAGAGAGATCTTGGTAATATAACTCTATAATGTATAATTCCCTTATCATTTTACTGATAATCTCGGTTCTTCCCTCGTCCACCCCCTCCACCATACCTGCCCCTGGTGATGAATATGTATATATATCATTCATATCAATCATTCCCTTTTTTCTTAACTTATTGTGTTTCAAATCAGTGTGTTGTTTCCAAGTTCTTGCAAGGTCATGGATACACTATTTTGCTACAAATGAAAGGCAAAATCTATAAATAAAAGCCTCTACAGACGGAGTAATCCGACTTTTGTTCTCGCTTTTGTAAACAATGGAGGTAACAACTCAAATTTATTTGGCAAACGTTTCAGGCCATTTTGAGCGTTTCAAAAATTTGCGCGCGTCCGCGTCATGTGCGCGCGCAGGTCCTAAATAACGTTAAACCGCCGTTTTCACTTGTTTTGCATTCCTGACAGTATTCTTGACCAGTTCTATCAATTTGTAACCGATTTCAACTGACGATGAGGCCGCACGCTCGCGTCAAAATTTAACTCTCGCGCGCGTCTATGGGGCAAATAACATAAAAACATGAAAAATCATGCCCCTTTAAAATCCACCGTAGTTCCTCAAAATGCATGGATACCCCCAATTTTTTACATATTCTGAAAGATTATGAGTTGTAGATATGAATCCATGACAAAAATTTACTTTTTCCATGCTGTGACGTCATTCTATTCTGATGTGAACACAAAATTTCGATTTTTAATTTTTGATGTTTTAATTTTTGCCCTTAACCAAGACTATCTCGCTTACCGTTTGTCAATTTTTGATATTTCGATATGCTGTAGCTAAGATAATTTTATACAAATCTTTTATTCGTTATTTCTCATTTTGATTACGTCATCACTGTCTAAATTTATGATAAATGGTACCATGTCAATTTGTTCTCATTTTACGTGTATTCTCTATGGAGCATGACCTTTACCTAATTCTTGACTTTACATTCTCGTCTTCTTTGATCAACATCTCCGTTATTTCTGATTGATTGTCACCCATCTTCATGTATGTTGTAGCTGAGAAAATTCCCTAACTTATACGTCCGTATGTTTTTAAGTCAGATGTCAAAAAACATGTCGAAATTTTAACTGGAAAATATATAAGAATTTCGTTTTCCATCTACGTGTTATCGCTATGAGCTCTTTTCAGTTGTACCTTTAAAGGACTTGTCTCACATCCTCAAGGTCCTTGATTCGAGTCCCTGAGGGGGGGGGGGACAATTTTTTTCTTTTTCTTTCTTTTTACAAATCATATTACTATCCTCTTCAACTATGATTACATATACGTCACTGTCAGTGAAATAAACTGCCTGATTTTGGCCTGATACGACTATTGCAATTCAATAGTCGTATGGTTACAGTAGTTTATGAACAACGGTATAGACAATCTGCTTCGTCAAAAATGGTGGATTAAAGCTTTGGGTCAACTTTTCATTATGCTGCGATATCAAATCATCCAATTTCTATGACGTTAGTCTCCTATCGAGACGTAAAAAAAGCATCATTAGTCTTACTAAGGACATTATCACTATCCATGTCGAAACCTAAAAGATACTAACACACCACCTAATTCGTCATGTGACAAATTTAAATATCTCGTTAGGTGGTCTGTCAACTTTGACAGATCACCTTTTAATTTCGCTGGAATTTTCTTTATTCTTATTTTTAGTATTCTTTTTATTCCCCCCCCCCCCCCCCCCAGTAAATATCTCAGAACAGGCTCTGTCAATTTTCGTCAAATTTTCACCAGTCTTCCGTCTTAAAAAGATCTCGGTTTTCCAACCATTTTCAAGCTCCTCAGATTATCGTGACGTCATCTAGGCGCCATTTTGTAAATATCATCTCATGGTCATATCTTCATAATAGAAAGTCATTTCTAATTCCTATCTGGCGTAATGAATATTCATATCAGACAAAACAATTTCATATCTTTAGACGCGCGCGTACGCGTACGGCCTCTCCGGTCAGCGTGCGCGCAAAAATTAAAAATGCTCAGAAATCGACTCATATTTATTTTGCACACGTTTCAGGCCATTTTAAGCATTTCAAACATTGTGCGCGTCCGCGTCCGCGTCCGTGCACGTCCTAAATAACGTATGAACTCCGTTTTTTCACCTGATTTGCATTCCTGACAATTTTTTTTTTTTTTTTTTTAACAATTTCCATCAATTTAAATCTGATTTCGACTAACAATATGGTCGTGCACGCGCTAAAGTTCAAAATCTGTGCGCGCGTCTATGGGGCAAATAATGTAAAAACACGCAAAAACATGTCCCTTTAAAATCCGCCATAGCTCCTTAGAATGCGTGAAGACTTTTTTTTTTGTTTTAACATATTCTGAAAGCTTATGAGTTGTAGATGTGAATCCATGACAAAAATTTATCTTATCGATGCTATGACGTCATCCTTTCTTATGTGAACTCAAACTTTAGATTTTTTTAAATTTTATTATTTTTGACGTCATATTTTTTTGCATTTAACCGAGACTATCTCGCTTATTATTTGTAAATTTTTGCCGGGATTTCGATATGTTGTAGCTGAGAAAATTTTCTACAAACTAGTTTTTCGTTATTTCTCATTTTGATGATATTTTTATGGTCTAAATGTACGATAAAAGGTACAATGTCATTTTTTTCTCATTTCACGTGCATTCTCTAAGGGACATGACCTTTACGTAATTCTTGATTATACATATCCGTCTCATTTGATCAACATCTCCGTTATTTCTGCTTTATTTTCGCTTATCTTCGAGTATATTTTAGCTGAGGAAATTCTCTATCTTATAAGTACCGTATATTTCTTAACCAGACGTCGAAAACATGTCGAAATGTTAACTGGAAGATATATTAGAATTTCGTTTTCCATCTACGTGTTATTGCTATGGGCTGTTTCCAGGTATACGATTAAAGCACTTGCCTCACATGTTCAAGGTCCCTGGTTCGAGTCCCGGAGGGGGGGGCATAGTTTTTCTTTTTGTTTTCTTTTAACATCTTATATTACTATCCTCTTTAACTAAGTCACTGTCAAAGAGGTAAACAGGATGATTTTGGCCTGACTATTGCAATGCAGTGCACAGTAGTCAATCTGCTACCCAACAGAAAATCTGATTCGTTGAGGTAAAATAAAGTTTTGGGTCACCTTTTCACTATGCTGCGATATCAAATCATCCAATTTCTAATGTGTGTCTCCTATCGATAAGTTAAAACTTTATCAATAGTCTATTCCATTGACTTCATCACTACCCATGCCGAAAACTAAAAGACACCGACAGACCACCTAATTCGTCATGTGACGAATTCAAATGTCTCGTATTCTGTCTGTTTATCTTTATGCATATCAATGCATCTATCTAAATTTATCTCAGCCTCTCCACTGTTCATGAATATGATAAGCAAGTATGACACCTGTTTGTCATATACCTGAAGAGAGGGTGGGCTTTAAAAATAACTGTACTTTATGGTATTTAATGCAATATATGAGAAATATTTTAAACTGAATGCTCAGAAATGAAACTGATTGCTCTAGTCGGTTCTCCATGTATTGTTTTTGAAATGTGAATAAATAGAATGTGAAAATGAATGTCCCAGTGTTAGAACGATTTCCATTGCCTCGTAAAGAACGCGAATTAACTAGACGAATTTAAATGACCTTTAACGAACGAGCGGTGCCCGTTGATGAATTTGGATGCACATTATATGAATCCTTTTGCCTTGAAAAGAAGTCGAACGTCTATAAAAGAATTTGAATGACCTTTTATGAAAATGCCATGCCTTTTGATGAATTTGGATGATTTCAAATGAAATTGCACGTCTGGAAACGTATTGCCTTGCTTAAACTTTATATTCGAACGGTTTTAATCGTAGAACGAAAATATGTGAATTTGAATGCACTATGATTTGAGCGACAAGAGTATGAAATTGAACGTAAAAAATATGGGCTGCGACGTTGGCAAAGGGTCCTTATAGGGCCACTTAAAAAAACAAAGAGTTTCCAATGCTATTTGGTATCAGTGGCGTAAAAAGTCCTTATTAAGGGGGGGGGGGGGGTGATTATGCATTCACTCTCTATCATTTTGATTTTCAGTATTACAATTTCCACTATAGAAAAGAGACTTGTGCAGGTATGTATTATCCTGTTGGAATATAAGTGTATCTCAATAAATAGATCAAGTAATGAATTCGCTTACCGTCATTGTACCATTTTTCCTTAAATCAGGAACCACCCCTGGCAGTAGGTGTGCGCTCTTGGATGGACTCCCAGCAGGATAGGAGAAGAATCCTAGATCAAGGATGCAACCAAAACCCGTCCTTAAAGCTTAACTTGACTCGAATCATACATCAAAACAAGCAAGCATTGTCTTCATACATTGTGGATGATCAATTCCGGATTATTTTTGGCTACCTATTGAAAGTTGGCTCTACCAACTGGAAGAAAGCATTCTTTGTCCTGAAAGGAGACTATAAGCAAGTGGAAGATGTTCCAGATAAACGTTCGTACGGGCCGGGGCTAACACTTCTCAGTTCATATACCCTTGAAGATATTGAATATCGTCTTCAAAATTACACCAAATTCGTTTTCGTCCGTGACCCATACGCTCGTGTCTTATCGGCTTATAGAAATAAATTCTACGAGCCGAACAAAATGTACCATCAGTCACACGGAAGGGCAATCATTGCTCGCTTCCGACCAAACGCAACCGATGCCGAAAAGAAGTCAGGAGCCAATGTAACGTTCAAGGAATTCGTTAGAGCAATAACCTCAAACGAAAAAAAATTTGTCGACAAACACTGGTCTCCTTTTTATGGAATGATTTTACCCTGTACCGTCAAGTTTGATTTCATTGGAAAGCTGGAAACAGCTGCCGAGGACTCACACAATATCTTGAAATACGCAAAGGTAGATCACTTGGTCCATTTCAAAGAAAAGACTGGGGATTCTAGCCACCAAGCTAACCTGTTCCAGAATTTCTACTCTCAGTTGTCAGCAGATGATTTTAAGGCTTTGCAGGAGGAGTACAAGCTAGATTTCGAGCTTTTCGGATACGATCCAAAACCTAAACTCTCAATTACAACGTGAAAGTTCGTTAACACAATGATGAGTAAACCATTTTGGTTTTAATTGAAGAGATATTTTCTTAGTAAATGAAAAAGCTTAATGGGAGGAATGTATAATCTGTAAACATACTTTCTTCCATTTTCCTCTATTTTTCTTCTACTTCCCTATTTGTTGTTGTTGTTTTGTTTTGCATTTGGTTGATATTGTTCTTCTCTTTGTTTTGTTTTTCTATTATTATTTTTTTTTGCAGATTTTTACCTTTTATTTCAAAACATTTTGGCTTTTATGTAGTGTATCTTATAACACACAAATAAAATAGTGAAATGTATGGAAGGATCTTAGTCAAGGAATACAAGTCACGTGAACTTTTTGAAGGTTGATCATAACTAGTTGGGCAATCGATGGTTGGTCAAGAAGTTCCCCTAAGTACACTGAAAACCAGAAGTGCTAATTTTAACTCTTAAATATTTAATTCTAGCACTTTTAAGGAACCCGGATAGTTACTGCACTCAAAGTGCCGATTTAGCACTTGCACCCGGGCTACTTTGCTAGCACCAAAAGGAGTTGACTGTTGTCAACTTTTGAGTGTTAAACTCTTTGGGTGCAAGCAGAATTACTCTTGTCCAAGTGCTAAAACAGCACGTCGAGTGCGGTCACTATCCGAGCTCCTAAAAAATGCTAAGGTTTGAACTTCAAGTACTTCATTACCTTTATTCAACACTCGGCAATCTTACGCAGTTAACAGAGTGAGGCCCAGAAGCAATTCTCGGTGACAATGTTCAGGGAATATGAGGGGCGGATATACTGCGTAGACTAGGCCGTTGTATTTAATCCTAATACTCAGGCATTGAATCCCCATTCTTATCCATTTAATAACCATTGATTTACCAGTTAGCCCACTAAAATGGCACTTTCGTCAAAACGACCTAATTTACCAAATATAACCACTGATCCTTGTCCAAATAACTTTTCTAACAAATAATTATCCTAAAAGAATCCAGATAATCCTCCCATATCTGTAAAACATGCAAATTATGTAAATTTTCATTCATTATGACACAGATCGGATCCGTTGCCCGCGTACGTTCCAAGCCCCACGTTATACCTAGTGCGTATGTAACTCTATGACATTATAACAGATAATGTTGTTCGTTACAGTTCTTTGGAACAATCTCCCCGCCCATGTTCAGGACTCATCCAGCACTGACACTTTTTAAGAACAAAAATAAGACTTACCCCTTTGAATAACATCTTAAATACATATGCATTTTAGTTGCTAACCTCTCTTTGACTATTGCTTAAAGTAAAGAAACAACAAACGTGTCGATGTGTGTGGTGCGCGCTATCTACACGTACACAGTAACCCCAGGCCCGACCGCAGGCAATACGGTGCAGTGCGGAGAAAAGCTGCAGCAAGCTCGAAACCGCTCGAACAAGTCCAGAAGAAAATCGAAACTATACGTAAACCGACCAATCCGATCAGGTTTTGCATTCAACACTCAATGTAAGTGCTGCAGTTTGCCTGTTCCTTGCACTGCACTCATTTTCAGCACTCAAATATTCAGCACGTTTCGGTTTCCTTGTGAAAGTTAAATCTTAAAGTGCTGATTTTGCCATTTCAAGTGCAGAATCTCACTCAGCACCCACCATTTAGCACCTCAGTTTTTTGCGTCTTTTTGCATCTTTTACCTAAACCTGCTTCTGGGCATTTAACCAAGTTGTGTCAAATGTCTTTACCCGACTATTGGATAAAATTTACCAACAAGGTATATTACAGGAGTTGAAAACAATTTACCATGTAGTTGGGAAATAGTTATTTAAAGAGGGGTAAATGAGGAAAGCATAAGGAAAGAAAAAAAAAGATAAAATAATGCCAAGAAAAAGATCATGGAAGACGGAAAGGAAATGAAAGATGACATGAAGATATCAAAAAAATAAAAGGAGGCGCGATAACTCACTTGGTAGTTGTTAGAGCACTGGTGGTAATCTAGAAAAAAAGACAAATTCCATCTATTAAAGATAAACAATATTCGACCTTACATCAATTAGAGGGTTGCCCAGATACTACTCTCCTTAATCAAAATCTAAAGTCGACATTTTTTTTCAGTTATCTCATTATCGATTATCAATTCTTAATGACTAACCACAACAAACCATGTGAATGCAATAACATCCAATTACTCAATTTTTTCTTGAGTATTGTTGAAGTATTATTGCAGATTTGATTGTAATGTATTTATATCATTTCGTAATATATTTTGCATTTCTTGTATATTGATCTTTGTGGAAGAATAAAATTGAATTGAATTGAAAATTGAATGAAAGTATTGAATACATGAATGTTTACCTATAACCTGGCATCATCAGAATGTCTTACATGAGCAGGTGCAATGACTGTAGTTAGGAAACAAGCATTTTTTCCCCTTCCTTCCTTTCTTGCACACATGGGCTTCAATCAGTTTTATAATTCATGGCGCACTGATCAAAAACCTGCCGACAAGCAAAAAAAAACAAAAAACAAAAACAAAAACAATAAAACAAAAAGAAGATGTCCAATATTATGCCATGCAACAAGTTGGTATGTCCTTACATTCCATTTTACACCATTTAAAAAAAAAGAATCATTTTCAATACATATTTTTGTAATCTTTGCATAAACAGCTTGAGCGAAAGACGCTAAAGCGACTTCTCGCTATAGCGTCTCTCTATCACGCCCCTATGACGTAATGATACGTCCGGCGACCTCAAAGAGTGTCGCACATGATGCACAACCCTATGAAGAAGTCCCGACTCCCTCCAAAAGTTGTCCTGGCACCTTCGCATTCAACACCGTCGGTGCAGTTTGTATTTGAGCCGTGCAGTGAGTTGATGCGGTTTCTGTGGAGAATAGTCTATTTGTAATCGACTGACCTCAGCTTTTTACAATTTACCTTATCGTTTTCTGTCAAATTTCCAATGGTACATCAGTTTCTAAGTTCTAAGAACGACTGGTAGATATAGGCAACAGGCTGACTTAGCCAAATGCACAAATCGATACGTTCGCGCAAGTGTGCTGTGTGTGTGTGTGTGTGTGTGTGTGTGCAAGACAAAGATCGATCGCATAAGCTACGACGTACGCAGCCGTAACTCAGCACAGTGTTTGTGCATCGCATGCATAGTGGCCGAAGACTTTATTTATACTTTTTAGTCGTTATCCTCCATGGAATTTACTTTTTTGCGTACCGGTACCTTTACACAATATTTGAGATGATTTTCGGAAAACAGTTCAGGAACCGTTATTTACCGTTTTGACTGTGGATTTGTAAGTTTGATTTGTACTTTGAACTATTACGGCGTCGCGTCGTTGGACTTTTGGCTGTTATTTTGTGAGAGCAACAATTTGTGCAACTGTCAGGCCAAGGGTACAAATGTACACAGCATATAACACAGTGCTTACTCTTTCTTCTAATTGAGTATGCACAGTCCACCATCTGGTGTATTTTTGTACTATTTGTAGAGAAAATGTAATTTACAACTCAACTACGTTTATATAGCTTTTGTTGATACTGTCAAATCTAACGTTAGTTATTGCAATGGAGGACATCATGTATAATAATGAAGCGTACGCGTACTTCAAGTGGAAAGTTTACACAGAGGTGTAATAATTTATTCCATACTAACTGGAACAGCAGTGACTCATCTTCAACTTGTAAGTTCGACGTTTACCGTCGCACGTTAAAGAGCATTTATCATTTTCTTCAGGTATAGTTTCCAAATCTACAAGTTCTAATGTTTGCCAAGATTGTCGAGACCACATTACTAACGTTAGATCAGGTTCATAAACCGAAATACCATCTTCAAGTTCAACTGAAGCAAAGGGTGAAAGTGAGAGCAGTAGTACTTGCACATTTCCTAATTCTCCTTCACAAGCTGTCATCGATGCCTTTCTTGCACTGCCTGCAGCAGATAAAGAGAAAGTAGCAGAGGCTATTTGTAAGAGCCAAACACAAGAAGCGTTAGATGATATTAAGCAGTCAGATTTTGTAAGCCCTCCGACTTCTGATGAATTGTTAGAACACAGTCAAAGTGCATGGGTGAAGTCACGTAATAATATAATAACTAGTTTTTTGTGTGGAGTTGCAGGCACAAGTCTTGATGAACTCTTTGAAAGTGACGATAAAACTTCTGCAAGGAAAGCATATGCTCTAGGTAAAGCTACAGAAGAAATATATTACACAACAAATTCACGAGCAATCTTGCCCTCATATTTTTCAGAAAGTGTGTATATTCAGTTTCGAAAAGTAGGAATCTCCTAGATTCCTTCGGCCCGATTTCTCCTTCTGGAAGTTATTACACAGTTAGACGTTGGTTGGACAACCTTGCCGCAAATGAGCTGCCACCGCTTCAAGGGAACATTGCAATTGCTTTTGATAACGACCAGATCGTTGGAAAAACTTACCATGCACGAAGTGACAATCATATAAGAACATCTGTAGTAACGAGCATCTGTGCTGTCGAACTTAAAGATAACGAACACATTCAGACACAAGTTAAACTTAAGCCCAGCAAATGGCATGATGAGTTAAAAAGTGAACGTGTGCCATCTGAAATAATTGATGCTAGAAGTGAGATAAATAATAAATCTAGTAAGGTCTACTATGAGAAGGTATATCATAAACTCAAATAAAGAATTGAAACAGTGAGAAAGGAGCAAACGAGAGAAAGTGCCGACGCTACGCTCAGTGATGATATTGATACTTGTGTGAAGGAGGCAATATTTAACAGAGAATTCAAGTTGTGCAAAGCCTGCAATCACCCAAATAGACGCTCAAAGTGCATATGTGAAACATGTGGTGTAAACCTGAAAGCTGTTGATGCTGCCAACGTAGACGTAGACAATCCTGGACTGTCAAGATCACAGACATCTGGTACCCCACTGACAAGAGTAACTTTCGACGAGCCTTCGCCAATATCAGTTAATAAACCAGCAAGTATAAAAGCGCGTGACCCATTTTTTATAAACCCGAATTCGGAGAGAACCATTGCTGCTGTATTAAGACACATCGGAAAAGACGCAAAAATAAACAAATACTGTGACCGTGACACCAATGTCAATGAAACTTGCAAAGAATGGGCACAAGTTGTATGCGACGGCCTGCCTTATTCGATTGCAACCAAAATTCTTCAAACATTCTCCGAGTGTACGATTTTAAAAGGAGAGATGTCAAGGAAAGGATTGTTTTGCAAAGTACATGAGTGAGATTCACCGAAGCATAGCATACTATCTTAAAGATAATTTGGAATTTGGATGGACTCTTCTTCATATTGGACATGGACATTACGAGATGAATTCATTGCGATTATTCATATCCCTTAATTAGGATTTATTCATGAAGAAAGCTGCACATGTAATGGGATCAAGTCTGAGAAGGCCCAACACTATGCTAGACCTGGGAAATATTTCAGGTGGTTTACAATGCTAGCATAGATGAACTTATTGTTCCCTATATGTTCGTGAATGCATGATGGAGAGCACTGATCCAACCCCAGAGGGCTACCTTCGTTGGAGCAGAGGGGTAAAAGACCAGAGGTACTCCTACTCTGAGGAACAAATGCTCACATATGCCCAGGCGATTATGAACCTGCGAGAGGGGCTCCGAAGAAATGATGCCGATCTTATCATATCAGGTAAGTTTGATGTGACCATTGCTCTGTATAGCCTTTTTAGAGACTGAATTAGTGCATTGTAGAAGTCATGTAGTAGTAAATAGCCTGTGAGCACGTGTGAAAAAATTGAAAGGGGAGGGGGATACAGGATCTCAGGATCCACTTCTATTGTAATTTATACATGTACATCATTCACATGTACATTGCACATGTATGTACATGCATACCATTCCATTAAATGCCATCAATGTAGTGTGTTCATGTACCATGGTAACGGTGCTCAACAGCCAGTAAAATTCAAGGTTTCCATTGGAGTTACATTTCATGACAAAGTTACCATCAGTGTTAAGTTTTGAATTTTGTGCAATGGGGCCCTAACGATGAGATGATCCGTCTTAAAGGTTATAAGCAGTTGTCGGAAAGGTGGCGCTTTGAATATTTAATTACTTTGTTAGGTGGAATGAAAATTACTACGTGAACTGAAGTAGAATGACTAATTTAAAACATGGTTGACATTTTTTGAAAAACATTTGTTTAGAAATGGCTAAAATATCAACGGAATATTCTCCAAGTTCTCGGTGCGGTACCGCACAGAAAATTCACACGTAAACAAAATGAGTGTGTGTGCGAACCGCTATGGCATAGCCTATGCGCCCTTGAGCCGAGAGTGTCGGGGTAGGTGGCCCGTAGCGAGGGTATACGGTGACGGTTGATGTTTGATCATTTGAATTATTTTACTGAAAATCGCCGGAAATAGTGAATAGAATACTAGATCATCCCACTCATATATCTTTTCATGCAAGCCGAACAATATGAGACTATATTTGATCAGTTTCATGCTAACTTTCATTTTGTTACCACTACTGTTTTACCTTTAAGTCATGAAAGAGACACCCCCCCCCCCACCCCCACCCCACGTGCTCATGTACATGTACGTTGGATGGTTGAATGACAAAAGTATCAAATACATGTATTGGGCGATTTACAATATGGATAATTGATTACAATGGTATGGACGTAATATGCCACATCACTTTTACCCAGCAACAACATTGCATTATATTTAATCAACAATCTGTCTTTTCTTTGGAAAGGGCAAGAGGGAGTATTTGTTCACTTTTTACACAATGTCTCAATTATTTGAATAGTTACTTCAAATAAGTGTTACGACTTCTGCTTTTTAAACAGGTACATATAATGTACACATATATATTACTCATGAAAATGTATATGTATATGATTCATGAAACTATTTTACTATTACAGGTACTTGGAAAACTGGAATAAATTACATGCATTTTGGTACACTTTTGCTAGCAGTCTAATAATTGGAATTTTCTTCCTTTATTATTTCTGTATGACGGATCGAAAATGCTCCTCTGTTTCATGCCAGAAATCATGTGAAGTATCAGATCATTGAACTCATGGAGCTGTGCACTTATTTGGCTGCCCCACCTGAGGTGCGAGACTTCACCAGAGCACACAGTTCATACTCCCAGTCTGGAGATCCAGCCACAGGTGAAGACTTAGACTTCGAACTGGAAATCATAAACAAACGTAGCAAGACTTGGGTGCCGCGAGGTGTCCCATCAGAGCAGGACTGGAAGAGGATTTTCCGAAACTGGGACAAGCGTGGAAAGGTGAATAATTAATTTTAAACAAATATTGTTCTGCTTTTCCATTGACATTTATTTAAAAAAAAAAAAAAAAAAACTCATACATGTTAAAGATCTGGGTTAAAGACTTGTTCCAAGCTTGCACCAGATTTTACAAGCAGCTTCCATAATCAATTTACAATGTACAGTGTACACTGTACCTCATTCAATGAGAGAAAAAGCTTCAACAGTTTTAAATACATGAACAACTGTATGTGGTTAATGTTGTTTCATTATGAAGATTATGAAGATCATGAAGATGTGTACATGCATGTACGTACATTTACACTTTATGTGCCATAACGTGTGTACTTTTCTTGTTTTTGTACATATAGATTCGACAACAGACTGCTACCAACATGTGCTAGTCCTCAGACAGCACTGCTCATCTGTGGGAGACATCACACCCGACACGCGAAGAAGATGTCATTGCTTGGAGAGTGTACCTTCGAGAGAGTGGATACCTCTCAACCCCTATGGAAGACAAGCCCATCGCATCATTTGGAGAAGAGGAGTTAGATGCAAGCTTGGTCAAAGTGACAAAAACAGGTATGGGCCGAAGAATGTACATTATGTCCGCCTTGTTCATATCTGGTGGCTCACAGCCGTCACAGGACAAGCCAGATCAGGTGCTTGTCACTAAAGCAGAGCACACACAGTTTCATGACATTAACAGAAGAAAGAAAAAATCCCTCATAGAACTGAAAAGCTGATCAATGACATCGACAGTGACACTGTGAAAACGGGATTGAAGGAACAGATGGCAAGTGTGAGGAATCAAAAGAAAGAGGTGCTGGTGTCATTCTTCCAGAAGGTGAAGAATATTGTAGACATGGGGGAAGACGAGAGTGATGATGATCAAAAACTTCCTAATGTTGCAGATCATTTATTATATGGACCATTTGAATTCTCATCTGCTCTGCCCTTTATCATGTGTATGGACTTCACATGAACCTGTAGGTTACTAGTCCTTTTTAGTACTGGGCTTTGAGTACTGGACTACTGGTGGTAGTAAACTTATACATGTTGATATTGCTTGACATTTTTCAGAGTTGGGAACCACCAAAATCATGAAAATGTACATGTAATATCAGAGAGAAAATGTTTCTACATGTACAAGTAATTATTTGAATCACGACAGCATTTGAAATTTTTGAAATTATCAGTTGCATATTCTTCCAAGAGGACATGAACATGTACATGTACATGTATGGTGGCTCAAAAATTCTGCGATTTGAGATTGATTTATTCATACTCTGGAGTCAAAGTTTATATATTGATTTTACTGTGTGTGAGTAAACCCAGTTTTCTCCATGAGGTGAACCACTGGAACTAAAAACAGAAATAAATGTGAAAGTTAATTAGATATACTTGTGTTGTTTATGAGCATACAAGTACATGTACATAGATTGCAGTCACTGCACATCTTATTTCTTTATGCTGTACATGTAATAAAGGATTATTCCTGTTCAAGAAGTGCCAACTACATTACCTGGCGTATGTTCATACATGTACTAGTCATGCAATTAAACTGTTAAGAAAACAAAATTCTCGAAGCAATTGAGAAAGGTTGATCACGTCTGGAATGTCAGGAATTGATTTGTACAGGTTTTGGAATCATCAAAACGATGAAATTTTCTTCCAACCTGGTGTTGCAAGAAGAATGCCCATGAATTATTTTCACCTTTCCAAGGACTCAACCTTCTCTTTAAAAAGATCTTTTCTTTTACCGTGTAATCACTTGACCAGAACTTAGCTTTAGACTAAGGCAGACTTTTGAGTACACTGTAATACACTGTACATACATATGCACTTGTACATAAATGTCAGAGGACAAGTTTGATTGGTATTCGCATTCTGTTATAATCCTCATTTAATGTCATTTTGCTAGGAACAGCAATTATTCAGCCAGTGGTGAGTGTAAGAGGACAGGTTTGTTCATATTATGCTGTGTTATGTTTTAAATCATCATTCTTATTGATATTTTGACGTATTGGATGGTGGTTGTGACGGCTACCAGTGGCTATTCGTACTAAATGCTACTGTGTCATAAAGAGCACTTTATAGTTTTTATGCCTTTTTTATGTTATACGTGTACATTGTATATCGGTGCTTAAAGGCAATTCATTGAATTATTGCAGAGGACATACAAGTATTTCGTATCTCTGACATATTTTTTCTTCTTTGCATCTTGTCTGCGTTGAGGTACAACATTACAGTGTATTAAGTGACATTTATAATTTTATTGTTTACATGTATAATGGTCATACAGTGTAAATGCTTAGTTCTTTCGATATTTTCAGTTTACATATATACATTCCAAAATAATTGTATTCTGCATATAATTACGTGTATCTGAGTAGTGGCTGTATTACAGTGACGTAAATGGCACTGAAAGTTATAATTATATTCTTTACATGTATAATTGTCATACAGTGCAAAATACTTAGTTCTTTCGATATTTTCAGCTTACATATAAAAATTCCAAAATCATTTTATTCTGCATATAATTACGTGTATCTGAGTAGTGCCTGCATTACAGTGTACGTAAATGACACTGAAAGTTATAATTCTATTGTTTACATGTATAATTGTCATACGGTGCAAATGCTTAGTTCTTTCGATATTTTCAGTTTACATATATACATTCCAAAATAATTTCAGGATTGCTTTAATTTGTTATCTATGGAAGAACACATAGCATGTACACGTGTCGATACACGTACATGTAGCTCGGGAGGGAGTGAGAGTCAATATGGGATGTGTTGCACTTTGCTGATATACGTGTAATCACTCCATGTGTGTACTGCATGTATGTACAAGTTGTTTATGATTTATGCAATAGCAGTGTATAGTACATGTACATTTTGTTTATAATGCCCCTGCAAACAAAGTCTGGAGGGGTCATTAAGCGATGCCCTTGTTCATCCTTCCCCAAATTTGTTTCTACGCGATAATTTGGAAAAATATTGGACCGATAAATTTTCAGTCATTTGGTGTGTACATGTACATGTAGGTACATGACAATAAAATTTATGAGCTCATCAGGTCACACTGATCAGGGAAAAAATTAAAAATTTCAGCGTCTACTTTTTGAGCCAACCAACCTGAATTTTCTACATTGTATTACAGTAAAAATTGGACCCTATGAGAATTTCAGGGATTCTATTTTTAGTTTTCCAGCAACTATTTGATGGGTGAAAGTACTGATGGACATGCATGTAAGCCTAATTCATTATCATTCCTTACTGAGATATTTTGGTTCTCAGGAGGCATGTATTTTGTACTTATGATGAGTAAATATTTGTGGTCTTAAAGTTTGTTTGATGAAACCATTATATTCATTGGTTGCAAGAACAAATACACTGTAATTTCGTGCTAGATTTATATTTTACATATCATGTATTTAGTGTTTTATTGATGAGTAAATGTTTGTGTTATTTAAGTTTGTTTGATTAAAACATTCTATCAATTGGTTCATTGAACAATTAATTTGGTGCTGAATTTATTTTAGTATTGCAATTGGTGAGCACTTGCTGTTCATACGCAATATTTTTACATGCTCAAAAAACATTTCATTGGTGTATCATTTCATAGTTTGTATATATTTATCCTTTTTTATGTGTATGCACATTGTAGACATCATCGCATGCACTGTGCGCCTTGCAGTGCGCGAGGCATACAGTGCATGTGACAATATCTACATGTACAATGTGCATATATTTATGTGTACACATAAAAGAGATAAAAGATATCAAATGATTGCAATGCAACAACGCAGCGGTGATTTCTAGTAATTTCATTTTTTGATTATTCTATTGTCTGTTGTTTCTCTTATGGTTTGTTTCATGTCAGTGTCATTTAAATTGAAGTGTTACAATGTAGTTAAATTATGGTAATAAAGACCATTGTTCATTGGTAGATTTGAATTGCATCATGGTAATACTGTTTGAATTGTCTTCCTTTCTGCCCTTCCTTCTTGTGTTAGACCCACGACTTGAACTTGATAGTTTTTTTTTTCTTTGTGAATTGAATACAATTGTAGTTTCAACTTATCGCATCAATTTAGTTACATGTACATGTATATACAGTTAACTTTGCGTAACTCGAAGTCGCAGAAGTCAAACTTTCCCTAACTCAAATCAGTTTTTTTTTTTTTTTTTACCAAGCTATACAAAACATGTGTTATTGACGTGAACTTTTTTATGGTCCCAACAGATTCGACTTACTCAAAGTTAACTGTATATATATATATATATATATATATATATATGGGTATATATATATATGTGTGTGTGTGTGTGTGTGTGTGTGTGTGTGTGTGTGTGTGTTGTTATTGTGTACATGTGTTTAAGGCTATTCTCCAGTTCTGCAATACCAATAATCATTTTAATCTCTAATTAACGCAGTGCATGTATGTAACGGGGCGCTTATAATGCGATTTGGCCAAGGGCATTCTGAAATAGCTATGTTATTTCTTCTGTTGGCAATCGATCATGGCAATTTTTTTACGAACAAAATTTCACATGCGCTGCCTCAGAACGATCTGTGGCGTTTGCTGTCATGACAAGATCATGCATAGAAACGAAGACTTTGCAACTATGCAACATATTTGCCAGCATTGAGTCTTTCCACATGCGAGCACAGCTGCGTTGAGCTGGGTATGTCTCACGCATGGATACCAGACGTATCCCATAGGCCATGTAGGTGGTCCTGTTTCAACAGCTTGACGAGGGGTAAGTTAAAAAGAAGGACAGCGTAAGTGGTACTCTTGCAGGATTGAATAGTCGTCGAGGGAGGCTCAGGCTGCCGATCAAGTATACATGATGCTTAAAATTTGCCAAGAGGGTATTGCCGATAGGAACCAACAACGCAGCTGTACGCAACCTACCACACCTACTGATACCTATATACTGAACAACACACCTGTCCTTGACTGTCAGAAGCAATGTGGGTCAAGGATAGCCTAATTAGTCACAGGAAACTCAAATTAGACATTAAGCAGGGAATGAAATTTTTCGTCTGCGACGACTTTAATACTCCGTTACACCGCTGATCCCTACCTCGATTACAACTCCAGAAAAAATCCTCACCATTTATTCCTCCCTCCCCAACCCGCAAAAAATATATATGAATTAATCAATTAATTTTATTAATTAATCAATCAATTGATTAATTGATTAAGTAAAAAAATAGCAGTGGATGGCAGGTTTAATCGGACTTCATCCCGGAAGAGAAAATGTGAGATATATTTTGGTCTCGTGGTATCATTTAGTCATTTCCTGCTGCTAGCAAACGTACCGGATTGTTTGGGACTAGTATTGAATTACAAAATGAAATTCTGCCTTGTTCGGTCATGCGTGATCCATAAGTCATGGTGCCATATGGACATGATGGAAGAGAGAACTAAAATCAAATAATGATACAATGATTTTCGAAGAGCTGGTTTTTTGTCGTTGTTTTGTTTTGTTTTGTTTGTTTTGTTTTTGTTTTTTTGTTTGTTTGTATGTTGTTGTTGTTGTTGTTGTTTTTTTTTTTTTTTTTTTGGGGGGGGGGGGGGGACAGCTCCAGCTCCAAGTTCTTGGGAATAACTAGCTGTCACCGAAGAAACAAATAGTTCGAAAAGAATTTTTTACGAATAAAACTCTGGCCTCCATTTTAAGGGACAACCTGTATTTGGGGACATAGCTCGAAGCACCACTGGATTCCTCTCTCTCTCTCTTTCTTCATCTTCTACTTTCTTTCCTTCTCTCTTTCTTTTTTTTTTTCTTTTTTTTTTCTTAGGTTAATTTGTTGGTTTCGTAATAGACTGTGAATTTCGGATTATGGATTTAATATTTCCTTTCTTTAAAATGTCATCTCATATTCGGCTTTAAAATTTTCATTGTAGTTTTTCTTTGCTATTTTCCCCTTCTTCTTCTTTTCGTGTACTTCAGTCTTCCATCTGTGGATTACCTTTTAATTTTAGTTTAAATCGAATGTGTTCAGTATTTTCTTTTAAACCGTAAATGTTAGCAACATCACATTGAAGTGTGGTTTAACAGTTTCAAAAAAACCTTTCTTAGATAACGAAGTGACAGGTCAAATTAGAGAATTGCGTGCAGGAATGCCACAGTGTATAATAATGATAATAATAATAATAATAATAATAATAATAATAATAATAATAATAATAATAATAATAATAATAGATGAATTTATACAGCGTGGGTACTATATCAATATACTTTACTACGCTGTGATGTAAACAGAGTTCCCAGCAATGCTACCCCATAGACATACAATAAAAACTACCGGTAAAAAAAATTCTGAAAAAAGGGTGAGTCTTCAATAAAACTTTGAAGACATCGACGGATGGGACTTTTTTTATTTCTAGCGGCAGTTTGTTCCGACTTTTTGTAGCGGCAGAGCTGAGGGCACGATTCCCAAGATTTTTTTTTTTTTTTTTTTCTTTAAGTGAGGTGGCTTTAAAAGCAGCTTGTCTTGTGTACTTCATAAGTTATGACCATATGGATGTGATTTAATTCAACTTAAGTTAATACTTACATGTAATATATATAATATATGTATATATATATGTATGTATATATATATATATATATATATATATATATATATATATAAAATATATATAAAATATATGTAAAATATATGTAAAATTTATCATTTCTCATATGCAAATTTGTTTTATATCTTGTTATTCCAAGAACAAGTATATGTATGCTTATTTAACTGTGTTACTTGCATTATGTGGAAAAATCAAGAAACTTCAAACTTCAATATAAATTCAAACTTATAAAATACAATAAGAAAAATAATGCATTAAAAAAATAGTGCACACAGTTCAAATACATAGTGAAAACACCTTGCGGAGATACAATAACCTATTTCGTCCCACTTCATCCCATTAAAAAAGGACAATATTATTCCATAGGGTGATTGCTGGAATGCACGTCGCACTTATTAACAAAATCATAACACAGTTTGTGTTTGGAAACGTTCATTGAGATCACGTTCTCAACCCGTTGACCAAATTAAATTATCTCATTCCCACAGACTCAATACAGAGGCCACCCGTACCTGTAGAACAACCGATGGCATAAAGATTTAGGTTTAGTACAGCCCCGGGAGTACAACGAATTTGTTTCCCAGCGAATTTATTTTAAATCTAGATAGTAATCAGCTGTTAGAGGGCGACATTGCATTAAATGAAAAACATGTCATTGAATAAAGAGTAATCACCATACATGTAAATAGGCCTACCCACGTAGTGGGCGGCATAGCCGACCAATTGTGCAGTTGGGGTTAATGGAACCAAATTTAGTACACATGCAGATATAAGACGTATAAACAAATTCAGAGGAGGAGACATCTCAAATTCTGCCCATGGGGCCGTGGGGGCCACCTTTAAAAAAAATAGTCACATAGGGGTACTTTTCATTATACACAGTCAAAAATCTAATGTAAAAAAGTTAATTTAGGTAATATGACATCAGTAATCCATATTCCAATGTTTCAGGGCGTATATTTCTGAATACATAATTTGGTGGCTGAATATGATAAAACGGGCTATTTCTCAAAAAATCGAAAATAACCCTCAGTTTACATCTAAAAGTCACCAGATTCGGCACACAGGTAAATCAATACATTATAACAAGATTGAAATGTGAAGACATCTAAGATTCTGCCCTTGGGGGCCGTGGGGGCCATTTTTTTTAAATTGTCGCAATGGGGGCATTGTTTTCTATGAACATCACCCGAATGAAATGTGACAAGTATGTATACATTTTTTTGCTTAAGACAATTGTAAAATTGTGATTAACTCAATTAATATGGTTATTATTTGATGATTATTTTGTCTTACTCTGTCCTTGTCCCACACATGGATTATGATGTTGGCTATTGACTTACGCGTATTCTAATGATGAAAACCTTAATAACTTGCATGATTATACTGAATCGTTCAATAAAGTGGGTTATGCTCAGTGATCATTAAGAATACCAGATAAATAAAAAAAAAAAAAGCGATGACCCCCCCCCCCCCCCCCCCCCATCCAAGGAGCCGACTCATAAACGGATGAAATCATAACAACTATGACAACTGAGGAAGCAGGCCATCGAATTCATGCAGACAATATGGATATGGAAGACTTCCCATTAGTTGAGTCTGGTAAGTAATACATTTTGTTTTTAATTCACATATCCAAATAACTTTCTCTATAAGCACAGTACAGATTTCAAAGGTTCATTGTTTATCGACCTATGATATTAGGATGGAACTACACTTTTACTTTACAGCTGGGTAAACACAACCAAACAATACACTTGGTGACCTCAAAGCAGATGAAGACGGTCCTGAGAAAGCTGACATCTCCACTGATGAAGCAGGCCATGGAATTCATGCAAACATGATGAATGTGGAAAACATCTCATTAGCTGAGCTTGGTTAGCATGGTTAGTAATGTATTTTACATTTGACATGTTTTAGATACACATATATCTTCTGCTCATAAATGTATTTCATCCAAATAAGTTTCTTAAAGGAGAATGCAACCTAGTTATCAGTGTGCTTTCAAGGAGTGAAGAAGAGTTAAAGTGAAAGTTTGAGGAGAATCAGACAATCTGCTCAAAATTTAAGTAAATCCTTATCGTAGGGATCCTTGAAATTGGCATCTTTGTCAGCATCTGTCTCATGTTATTGTGAACATTGAACTCTCCATTTATTTTATCAACAGAATTTCACATTTTCTTTATATTAAAGAAAAAATAAAACATCTTTTGATTTATTGTTTGAGTATGACTATAGCTATATTAATTCTGCAAGCATTTTGGGAAGAATTATTTTGATTCCTGTTTTGAAATTTCTTATAAATCAATTTCTCTGGAAAAATGTACCAAGTTAATTGGTAGTTGTCCACGATGACATCACAGATGCTGGCAACATTGCCAATTCAAGGATCCCCCATGTAGGGATTTACTGAAACTTTCAAAGTTCGAAGTTCATCAGTCTTGAACAGGTTGCCTGATTTTGCTTAAGCTTTCACTGTTTACTGTTCTTGGTCATCTTAAATTCACTAAGAACATTACTGATGCCTAAGTTGCATTCTCCTTTTAATAATGATAAAGTACTTCTCTTTAAAGACTGAGCACTGATTCAAATTTTCATTTTTAAACAACCAGTATAATTGTTATATGAGGGCATCTACATTTTGACTTTGCAGCTTAAAGCTGGTGAAATCGGTCCCAAGAATGAAGACATCTTAACTGATGAAGCTGATCCTGAGAAAGCTGGCATCCAAGCTGAAGAGTTTCGTCCTGAGAAAGGCGACGTCCAAGCTGATGAAGCCGATCTTGAGAAAGCTAGCATCTAAGCCTCAGTTTACTTATGATGTTCTTTATACATTAAAAAAATCATCTCCTTTCTTCTTTTTTGCGAATTTGCTGACTTATTAGTAAGCAGATTTTATTCCAAAAGAATGTCACCTTGATTATGATACAGGTAAATGTACACCAATTCATGATGCAGATGCAGTGAATAATCTTGTGTGCACTTAAAACAAATTAGATGAGTATTTGATTAATTCAAGCATTGAGTTTTAAATCATTTAAACAATTGATAATTGAATGTGGATAAGTCTTATATCTTGAATCGTAATTATTTTCTACATTAATTCAAATGATCTGAAGTCATCAATTAGATATTCAATTGCACTACTTTTTTTTTCTTCAGCAACACCAGACTGCTAGATTAACCTTGATGATGTTTTGATTTTCTCTTCCATATTTGGCTCAACATTTATTTCCCTGTATATAACATGAAACCATTTTGAAGAAAAAAAAAACTTCTGTATTTCAATTCAATTCTCAAATGATATGAATTAATCCTTATCCTAATGCTAAATGCATATAATACTATTTTAGGATGCCTCTGAAGTTGATGCCATGACATTGCAACAGGCATTAAATTGTGTAATGTCCCCGTCCTTCTTCCATCTCGCTATCTCTCTCTCTCTCTTTCTCTCTTTCTCTCTTTCTCTCTTTCTCTCTTTTCTGTTACCTAATTCATCACTTACATATTATTTCTAATCTATTATTCGGATAATGTACAAAGCATTTGTAAGTCCTTTTTTCTCTCAAATACGCTTTTCAATAGACTCCTCCTCTTAGGTTTATTTTTACTGTAACAGATCATAATTTTACTGAAATTTTACTTAAGTCTAATTGCTTATCACATGTGCCAATACTTCCCATTTAAGTACAGATTTCTTCTCATAACATTGTTTCATATTATGTTATATCAACCTGTATATGTTCTATGTTTATTTGTTTTGTAAAACACTGAAAATATCACTTGGAGAAATAAAGAAATCTTGAAATAGTATACGATGAGTACAAATTAGGTTTGTCTGAGCGGCTTTGTATAGAAGTACGAGGGTGTGCATGGGCGCATAAGCGGTGCGTCTGTGTGCGTGCATGCGTGTTCACATGAGTGAAAGTGTCCTAGTCCAGTGATATAAGGCACTTAACTGTCCCAGAGACGCAAGAATCGAGGTTCAATCCCCTCTGCACTTATGTCTTCGAGGAAACCATTCTATCTACATTCCTCATCTATCCTACATTCAATAAATTGTCGCGCTATAGGCACGTTGATATCAGCGTGTGTTTCTTTTTAAAAATGAACCACATACTTTTTTTAGGGGCAGTAACCTCTTTTTAATCTTAGTGGTGTGTTTGTTTAAAATGTTTTTTCTTCTACCCATTCTCTAAAGTATTCCATGTGGCCTTAATTCATAACCGAAGGTCATTTGAAATATCAAGATACACATAAGCTTTTATTTGTTTGCCCTGATAAAACCAAGATATTTACTTAACTCGCCTTAGAGTAAAGGTGAAAAGGGTTAATATCCATTTTATATCTAAGAGCGTCCAGAGATAAAAACAAAATAATAAAGTAAGATTACCAGATAATCTTTTTTTCTTTCTTTCTTTCTACAAGATAAGAGTACTCTATAAACTCACATTATGCAGTCTTATCAAATTCATCAGATTTCCAAACTCATACAGGCTTAGAGTTTTCAGAAAATTCCAAAATTATGGAAGTAAACATAGTTTTCCCTCTACTCAAATTATAATCCAACGTGTATTTGTATAGTTCCATATAGGTCTCAAAGGGACTTTACTTCATCGCCTGTCTTTGTAAGGGATTTGTGTCACAATTTAAAAATTCAATGACTCAAAATGTCTCGTTTCTCGGAGGTCGAGACATCGGCAAGACACTGAAAAAGAGCTCAATTTTTACGAGTTAATCTTACTGCTTTACTTCAATCTGTAGAATAAAATCATATTGTTTTCATTCTGAAAGTAAAAAGAACCCGAAAGAGAGTAGAGATTCACAGTTGGATACCTTGAAATACAGTTTGTGGATTTTTAGTTTTTATTTAACAATCAGAGAATATATACACAAATACATACGCAGAAAAAAAACTGACGGCCGGGCGCCCAACGACTATGTTACAAAAATGGCAAAAGTCCGACATCTGTAAGCCCCCCCCCCCCGCATTATACTCAAGCATTTATATTAAGCATGCCCCTGCCCTATAAAGATCTTATCTACAACCTTATATGCAGTGCTGGGTATTTTGAGACACGTCTCGAGACAATGATTGTGTGTCTCGTGTCTCGTCTCGGTCTAGGACGCTAATGTCTTGGTCTCGGTCTTGGCCTCGGCTGATATTATCGAATGTAAAAAAGACTACATTTAAGTTATTGGGCATGTGCTTTACAATCTTTGCTTTTCATCATGGCCAACTGTTTTCTCACTTTTATTATGCTTTAGGTCAAATATGTGCATTTTTATGATTAATCATTTAATATCGATTATATAGATGAAAGACATTGTTATTACTGCTATCATTATTTATTTTTGTTAATTTTGTTATGCCCTATATTGATAATTTTATGTTAATGATGACTGAAAACAGTGAATAAAGTGAACTTGAACTTGAACAAGTGTATCGGTCTCCGTCTCTGTCTCGTCTGAGACTGTCTCGGACCCAACATTGGTTTTTGCTAACAACCTGATTTCTATAATGCTGATTATAGCTCATGCAGTTTCTTGTAGAATGAAACATTTCAGAGATCCTTGGCGTGTCCCAGAAAAAGAGGAATGGAGGATTTTCAGTAGCGAACCTAAAAAAATGTATGTAATTTTCTACATCATTGTGTAAAGATTCCTCTACCGAAGAGAATGATACCAAGACCCGAAGACCATTGAATTTGGTGAAGTAATTTTTATTCTATGCACGTTTCTTAAAATACAGTCATTTTCAAAATTTTGACTGTGAGAGTTCAATTGTGTCGGGATGGCCTTTCATAATATACGATGTTTTCGGGAAGCCCATTGATGCATGTCAATAACAAAACATACTATATGAAAGGCCATTCCCGACACAATCCTGCTCTCATCGGCCGAAAACGAAAAAAAAAAAAAAAAAAAAAACTCTACATGTTGGGCTTAGAATCAAAATTACTTAACACAAATCAGTAATCTTGATATCCTTCTCTTCGGTCGCAGAGGATTTACCCAATGATGTATATATATATATATTTCGAAGAAAAAGTACTGAAATCCGCCGTTCCACTTTTTTGAGACGCCCCGTTTATAAACGACATACAAATTCTTAAATTTATTATCATTTATATTTTTTGCAGACGACTCCAGCCATTTCTTCTTTCACTCTAATGCAAACCAGCTTCATAGAATAATAAACTCCGAACTTACAAATCAACAGAATGGATCGAAGCCAATAACCGGGCATGGTGGCTCAATTGATAAGAGCGTCCGCCTCATGAAGGGGAGGTCGTGGGTTCGATCCCCGGCCGAGTCATACCAAAGACTTTAAAAAATGGGACCTTCTGCCTTCTAGCCAGGCGCTCGGCATATAAGAATGGAGAAGGGTAATAATAACATATTATGTTATGCAGGGCCCGCTGGAAGATCAGCTGATAGCTGAAGTGGCTAAGAGTTATTATTATTATTATAAGCCCTCACTGAACTTGCAGGAAACCTATTTAATGCTGTCAATAGAATCACAAGTCTCCCTGGTAATATTCGATAAAACTGTTTTCTAACAGGTTTCTACAACTAAGTTTTTAGACAAAATTATTGATGGTAAATAATCCTTAAAACAGCATCATATCACACAAAAAAGCTTAAATACATGTACTTCCTTCCTTCTCCTACCTTACTCACGTTATACTATGACCTTATATGGAATATTAGCCTGGGGCTCTGCAGTACAAACACAGCTCCAGAACATAATATTATTGCTTTTAAAAAGCGTTAAAGATTGTTTTCAAGAACACTACAGATTCCACACGGACATTTCATTTTCTTAAAGACGCTAGGTCGTGGGCTTTCATGGGGAATTTGACACCATGGGTGCTTACCCAGTAACAGGTGTTGTCCATCACTGTGAGTTTTATGACCAATAGACCTTATGTAATGCTCTGTATACTTCACCCTTTCCCCATATGGCAAAGTCATTATTTCACTTTCCCTGGCCCGAGAATGCCCGAAGCAGGCCGAAGAATGTTTGTGGTGGGGCAGCTTGTTTTGCTGTGTTCCAGAAATGTAGCTCTAAATAAAATTATTAAGGTAAAAGATATCTGAGTGTTTCGTTGTTGCTTTTTTTTAAATGGGCCAATTCATATAAAAACTAGGTTAAAACGATCTTCAAGCCATCTCTGCGGATAATGTTCCACAAGATAACTCGGTACACTAAAAACTTTTCTTCAAGAACAAGATAATGCTTATTACCTATTTTTGCGCGGAAAGATGACCCCTACGGAGGTCATCATTCAGCAGGTATCAGAAAAAAAAACATGTAACTTCAATTTATTTCGTCTGTTACTTATGTTTTACTAGGCGTTGTGCCATAAATAGAGTTCCCTAAGTGTTTGATCTCATGTCCATATCTGGTATTTCTTTTACCCATGGTGACTTTGTTCAAAGTCAGTTTTAACGTGTAATATTAGATTGAACGTGGTTTTTTTTCTCTCTCTCTCTCTCTCTTTGTATATCAAAAAAATATCTGTGTAATCAGCATATTATTTACATCAGTGATTCCGAAAACTGATATAAAAATGTACAGCCCTATTGACCTCTGCATACTGGACACAAGGACGTCTTTTATGAATTCCTTTTTATGTTTACTTTATTCATGTTTACCTTTAAATAAAATGTACTATTATATGCAAATACATTGCATGCTCATGAAAATTGCATATAGTATATATTTTCTTTGTACATGTTTGTTTGTGTAGCATGTTTATCTGCCTGTGATGATATTACCCTTCCTGATTATGAGCATGCTCCGTCTTCGAACGAAATCAATTTTTTTGCAACAGTGCTTTGTCGACGGTTGAATTGGATTTTTGCTTTCATTTCAATTGGCGATTGCAAAGAGACAAGACAAGTTACTTTAACCTGAACACATCCATTAACAAAGGTTCATCATGGCTCTTAAAGTGCCTCTGAAAGGTAAACTTTTAAAGAAAAGGGGTTCTGCTTTTATTATTTACTTGTTTGTCAGTTATCTTTAAGATATTGTCACTAATTACTGCATTTTAAATAGAATGAATGCAAAATCGTATACTCGTTATAGTTGTGGGAAAAAACGATAATGATTTCATTGGAATGTACTCGCAAGACCCTGCTAGGATTTTTATTTATTTATTTATTTATTTCATCTTCCAAACATAAGCAAGAACGTCAGTACAGCAAGGCAAATTTCCGGAGAGGAAATCAGGGATATCAAGATGGTGTATTGTTTCCAATTTACATTCACGGTTTATGTTATAATTATGAGGTTTTAGCTATCACATGTGCAAGTTCAAAGCATAGACTAATTTGGTATCTTTACGAAAATGTAAATGAGTGCGTGGTGAAGACATCATTTTTTCGAGATACATATATATCATATTTTTATATTGTTCGATTTTCATTGTGAAAAAAAGTCTTGGCGATAAAATGAGACTATCTCTCTCTCTTTAACCCCTAGTGGCTGTTTTGCTTTTTACATTCGTTCTTGTCGAGATCGTGTATAGTGCCCCGGTGGTAGAAGACGTTGCCTCCGAAGGTAAGTTGAAAAAAGGGCACTTTAGTAAAACAAGCACAGTGTGATGCACATGAGCAAAGTTTCAATGGTTCATATTTTTTTAAAATGGAAGATTCATAACTCTGAAAGTTCGTAGTTCAAAAAATTATATTGGTCTACTGCATTTAGGAATAACGAACTTTCAAAATACTGAACCCTATTATTTTCGAAATAAAGACCTTCATGACCTTAGACCTTATAAAGATTTTGATATTTTTGAAATATGTTTATTCTTGGAATTATAATCTTTAAAGAAATGATAATAATGATGATGATGACGATGATGATGATAATAATAATAGTAGTAGTAATAATAATAATAATAACTATAATGATAATTATATATATATATATATATATATATATATATATATTCGATTGTTTGTTTGGTTTTTTAATGAATAAAAGCCAACGGCGGAAATGGGCTGATGTACATAACATAGTACAGCTTTAGGTAGAAAAAAAAAGCAAAAGAACAAGCTGTTACCCATATAACATATGACAGATGCAAATACAATATTGTAGTAGGAATGGCCGAGATTGTTTGTATTCAAAGATATAGAGAAATTCCTTTTCTTTTCTTTTTGTATGTGCCAGTTTGTAGGTAATGACATATATAGTAGGGTTTTATAAAACGATAATTCATCTATCGGCATGAAGTGAATTACAAGTGAAAATCCCATGTATAAACAGAAACTTCACATTAACAGCAGGTCATTGTACACCTAGAACAGACCCTCTCGCATAAGAAACTTTGAGTAACCGTTAGTAAGAATAGAAGAAGAAGAAGAAGAAGAAGAAGAAGAAGAAGAAGAAGAAGAAGAAAAGTTTTTCAAAGGTATTCCTTTCGAAATGGATACGATATTGAAAAAGCCATTAACTTATAACTTTGGAAGTTTTCTAAAAATTTAAAAAAGGGGGCATCTCTCCATCATTAGAAAAAGAAGGTCTTAAAATAAACAGATAGTGACTTTGGATTGGTCTTTTGGATACGTAGGCCAATGGAAATCGGTTTTGTTTGATATGTCTTTATATATACTCTTAAAACATGTATTAAAAACCATAGGATGAAAACATGTTCATTAAAAATCTCTCGACATTTGCTTAAAAATGAGTGCTGGTTATTAGATTACTTTTAATTGAGCAGGTTCAAAATACTGTTGATTAAAACTACTGTTGCCTTGTTGGTTACGTTGAAAAAAACAGTGAACTGTTAAAAACAGTATTTTCGGTATTCCCGCCAAATGATCGAGCAAACCGTCGATACACTCAGATGTTTTGGTTTGTTAAAGTTTGATCTGAGTTGATTTAAACATTAATATACCGATCATGTGCAAGAAACAAAACTGATACGCACAGATCTACAGCAGAAAATGTTTGCGATAGAGATGGAAGCGTTGTCAAGTCGCTCAATAATTAGGTATTAAGAGCTCGTCAGATTGTGTGAAAGTGAGAACCCCTTTTCATGTTTGTGTTTGTTGGCTAGCAAGAAATAGCAAGAAGTGGATCTACTGTGTGATCTTGCTTCGAAAATCTGCCTGCTCTAAGTTAATCTGGACTAGACCTAGCTGAGCCAGGCCCATCACCTACTGACTACGCCTACGCTAGCGTGGAAGCGCGTCGGTGTGATGGGGTGTGTTCAACTTTGCAAAAATCCTATATTTCGCAGACAGGCAAAACAGGCGCGTAGCCAGGGGGCGATGGAGGCTGTCACACCCCCCCCCCCCCCCCCCCCTACAACAATAAAAAAAAAAACGCAAAAAAAAAAAAGAAGAAGAAAGAAAAAAAAAACGTGAGCGAGAAAAGAAATGGTAAGAGAACGTAAGATGAGCCGGGGCAGAAACTGAGTAAGAAACGTCGGAGCTGCACTCTCCCCCCTAGGGAGCGCGTTTCGCGCGTTCACTGATTCGCCCGCTTCGCGAGCTCACTACCGCTCCCTAAAATGAAATCCTAGCTACGCCACTGAGGAAATATGGCCCTCCTACCAGAATCATGTAGGTGTAGAAGATGTATCAATATCTACCGGTAAGCCTGACTTTGTCAGGTCTACTCCAGATCGAGCAGGTCGAACTTCCAAAAATCGTTTTGATCAGAAAGCATTACACTGTGGATCTGTTTTCTTCCTAACATAAAGCTTGAAGCTAGACAACAGTCACCAATATGAATGAGTTTCTCACCGAAACAAAACACCAAAATACAATTAACCAACGAATGGTTATTGATACAATAATAATAATAATAATAATAATAATAATAATAATAATAATAATTAATGATAGTAATAATAAATGCGACTTGAGGAGTGCTCAAGGCGCTTTGAGAAATTAGAAAGTGAACTGAATACTCATAATGTTGGCGTCGGTGAAAGTTAAAACTTTAACCAACATTATGTCGATCAGCATTGAACAAAGAGAAATAACCAACAAATAGTAAAAGTTTTATTCATCAACTTGTTGGAGTTTACTCAACACGACTCTAACCAACACTGAGCAATACATTTAACCAATTAACGATTCTAAATTGTAATCAACCACAGGTCAAACTTAAATCGACAGGCTGTCTAAAGGTTATCCCACAGAGAAGTCATTCACCTGGCAATCTTTGCTCGACTAAAAGATTTTATCTACGTTCCAGTAGCTTAAACCCTTCTCCAGCACATCGATTAAAAATCCATTGTTATGCTTTCCTTTATAGTTTGTATCTTCTCTCTCCTCTATCTTTCTCTCTCTCTCTCTCTCTAATTTTGTTCGCAATTTTTCGATACAGAGATCGCGATGCTAGCGTTTAATAGATTCAGATATGGTATAAAAAGACAAGGTAATCGATAACCTATCCTGAACTACGGTAATCAGCGTAGGACTAATTCGATCACCAATAAGAATCTAGCACCTTCAATGACAAGGTCCAACTAGTTTTGAAAATGGAAAAAGACAGAAATACTTACCAAGGGTTTTCACTGAGGATATTTTTTTTTCACTCAATAGATTTGGCCGACCCTGGACGACAAATTATACCTTGGACCAATGCCTTTATCATCATCGCCATCGCCGTTGGATCCATTTGTGTCTTAGCAGTAATTGTCATCCTCGGAGTAGGTACAGGAAGCGGAGGAGACAGCAACAATGACTGTTGTATTTTCTGTTGTTATTTTTGTCGTATTTGTTGTGAAGATTAGATATTGTCCAAGCGTTTTAATTCAGAATCATTGTATAAAGTTGAAGCAAGTTTAAATCTTAAAGGAACCTAGAACCCTCAAGTCGAGTAGTTTTAAATCAAAGCCAAGACTGAAAATAAAACAGATCACGGAAAACTTGAACAAAATCGGATACGGACATGTAAATTAATACTTATATGATTCTTTTTATGATTATAGGTATTGATGACATAACTTGTGGACAACGGTCAATATTTTCTGTAAGCAGAATGTCATATATTCCATATTTTTTGATAAGCACATGCTTTAATTATCCATTTTTTATCAATAACATGTTGTGTAGAAAATTCTCCTATATTATATATCTTCAATTTAGATTAAGAAAATATACAAATCTTAAGCAAAATAAAAATGTTTAATGATGTGTGCATAAACCATATTATAAATTGTAAACAAAATGGTATTATCAATAGCTGTAGTAGTGCTAAAATTGCCATATAGCTAATTTGATAATGCCAACACTTTCTTCTTCCATGTCCGATTTCGATCAAAGTTTCTGTGATCTGGTTTTCCCATCTTAAATTTGATAAAAAAAAAAACAAGTTGACTTGAGGGTTTTGGTTCCTTTTAACGGTGCACGAAAATGCTGCTGTATCAAAAAAGGAAACAAATCAGTTCTAAACGACTATTTTTCCCCCATTCCTTGGGTATTGATTTTAGAGAAATAAAAATACTCTCCTTTTCTCAAAACTACAAGCAAGAATAGACTCTATACTATTTGGATGAGAATAGTTTACAGTATGTATTCAATTTCACTCCACGTACTTTGCTCTTGTAAAATCATATGATAAGATATCGTATGCCTTAGCCAAACATCAGCATGTCATAGGAGTTTTCATGGATCTAAGTAAATTGTTTGTTACCCTTGATCATGAATGACTTTTACACAGGCTTTAATCACAATTGTGGCATTCGTCTTGTAACATTAAACTGGTTTAGAAGTTCTATTTCTATGGAATTTGCCATTGTAAAAGAATTGCCAAAATTATCTGATCGATTAAAATGCATCGAATAATCGTTGAACATAGGTAAAAAAAAAAAAAATTCATCCACTTTAAAACTCGTGTACAGACTGATTAAAAAACATTGCTCAATTGAAGATAGAATGTATTACTGTTCAACAATGGAAAAATACCAAATTCTTAGGAATTTCTATTGATGAGAGGCTGACCCGGCACGAACACGTACCTGAAGTTACAAGAATTTTGTTTCGTTAAATTGGTGTTATGTATAAGCTGCAAGCCTTTTGTTCCCCCGTCATATTTTATTCATTATTTACAACTCCTTTATCTATCCACGCATCTCTTACTGTAATATTGTGGGACCAATTATAGAGTAAATACTAATGTTCTTATGTTATTTTTAGATTATAAAAGAGATCCAGACTTAGTTACGGCTCCGTTTATCTTGAACGCACTGACCCCTTTTTTTTTCAATTGAGGACTTGAAAATAAGTGATATTCATTCAATGCAAAATTGCAGTGTTCATGCATCGACTAAATAAATAGTAACTGCCCTTATGATTTTGTAATGATTTTGCTATGAATAGAAACATTCATAAATAGATATTCTTCTGATTTCCATCTGTTTTGCGCCCAAAAGTGACCGAATCAGCCCACATATCAATTAGATAGTCATGTCAGACCTGACATTTGGAACGTATTGCCACCTTATATGTGATATTGTAATAACCTTTTCATTCAAAATAGAAAGTGAAGGAATGACTACTCTCGAAATATCATGTTTGGTGACTTTTGAGGTACACTGGTTCTTATCTTTGCAAGTTTAGGTAAATTTTATGTATTATTGTTTTTATTGTTATTATCCTTTTGAAGGAGAATGATTTGTCACTCGTTTTACCTTTATCCTTTTAACCTTCATAATTACAGAATGTCTTTCATGCCACGTTCACATTCAACGAAAATGATTGTGACTTATGTTATACCATAGGCACCTTGTGCTTCAAACATTTTTTTTGTTTATGCACTGCAGGCATATTTCAGTGTAACTCACGAAATTTTATCATTTTCTCAGTGACTGTATTACATAGTGAAAAAATAAAACAAACACAAATGAGAATCAGAGCAGGCAAGTAAAATACAAATTCGCTTATTTATCAATGATTTACTAACACTACCGGTTCTTATTACTGCTAAACGATACATTTTTACACGCATTTAAAATGTTGAATACTCAGATTCCCGCGCCAAACTTATTTCACTGCGTATTTTTATGATAAAGGTTGGATAAAGGATATCCGAATATTAGATGAGCATTCGTAAGTATTGTATGAAGGTGATGAAATTAGATAAATGGTTTTACGATGACATAATTGTGTTTAGTGCCACTAAATTCCTTACACCCCAGATTTTCCCCCACTTTTACATGGAAAATGTTTCATCACACGTGCAAACTAAATTGCCTTTATTAGGCACAAGTTTTTACGCACTCCGTACATTAAAAGAAGTTTTTTGTGTGTGTGTAACGATTCAAATTCATTTAAGCCGATAGCATTTTCAGTTTTTACTTAAATGGCAATGTCGCTTGTTGCACGACAAATGGTATAGTTTTTTTTTTTTTTCCTGTTAATCCGACGAAATTACTTATTTAAAACTCCTGATTAACCTTAAAAATCGAAGAAAATAGACATTGGCCTAACGATTCTTTGTTAGTATAGGGGATGAAAGGGGTTAGGTGTCAAGATCAATGCTCAAGATATTTCAGTTTTAGGTGATGAAACATCAATCGATGACTGTCTTATTTGGTAAAATCTTTGGTTGTTTGCTTGCAGTCTAGGCCAAGCATTTCCTCATGGCATGCATGGCATTAAGGTTTTTAAAAATCTGAAAAAAAAACAGTGAAGTTTAGTTTATTCTCTAGAAATAAAGGTTCAGTTTTGAAGTTATGATTAGGAAACCTACACGTCTAATTCGCAAATTAATTTGTGCCAACTCATCTCTCTTTTGATTGAATAGGTATCTATGAGTGGTTGTTTTCTGATTGATTGGTTGATTGTAGATTGACATGATTGATAGACTGAATTTATGACTGAATGCTTGTTGATATCTCGATCTTTCCCAATGACTTTACTTGGTGATATCCCTTTTCTGACATCAAAAGAAAGATGACCTGACAGAGCTCTGATTTCTCACCTATATTTATTGCTTCTCAACCTGAATTTTTGTTCTTTTATGAGCATAATCGAGTTGGATATGATATATCGAGGCTACTTGTTAAATATTGCGTTCGTAACCTGATTAATATGTGATGAATATTCCTAAAAGTCATCTGGACTGAGTTGAGTATAGTGGCCATCTTACCAATAATTCAGTGCGCTACATGCTGTAGCCATGTGAACATTTTTATTTATTATTATTTTTTTTGACAGTGGTCCTGAGCCCCTGAGCAACCTCCAGCGTTCCTCAAGTATGCGGGAAACACGAAGGGGGGGGGGGGGGGGGGGAGGGGGAGGGGGAGGGGTATAGACATAAATTTGCCCAACGGTTATGCTGCATACTTGGTCTAATCTATGTACCACACACCCCCTTACACACAAAACACTGGATGTTGTTTTCGAATAATATAGCAGATCTTAATTTGATTATTTTAGTGGAATATTTGTTTATGTTTGTACCTTCTTTCACGATGTATTATTTGTCAATGTGCAGGGCCTACATGAAAAACAGTGTTTTAACGAGTGATGAAGCCACCCTGGGCAATAAAGTCTCAATGAATAAATGAATGAATAAATATTTCGGGTGTGAAGCGATTTTTTGTTTTTGGTGTGTTTTTTTTTTAATTTTTGTGAGGGAATGACGCTTCTTTCTAGATTATAAATAGCCCCGTTTAAAATTTTGCGAGGGAGCAAAGCGAGCGAGCCAAAAATAGCTAATTCCTATTAAAAAAAAAAAAGAAATAGGTGATGTTTTGTCGTCAAAATACATTGTATTTGAAGCGAAGCGAGCGAGCCAAAAATAGCCATTTTTGTTATTTTGATACTTATCTCATTAACTCTAACTTCTCTATCTATCTCTGCCATCCCCCTCTCACGCACACACACCAACACTTTAAACACACTCTCTCTAAACAGCTAAAGTAAAATCAATTTCAGTTTTTTAAAAAGGCGAAGAAATAATACGACTGTACGGCATATTTTCCTAGGATAAGGTCTAATACCAGCATTTATCACAAAAATGAAATTGCAATTTTTATAATTTATATGAGTGAGTTTGTACTTCATTACAGATAATATGATAATGATAATAAATGGGCCGCGACGCAACAAAGGGACCCTTAGCTCTCCAAATGGCTTACGCAGTAAAACCGCGCTAAAGTCAGCGCATATCAAAAAAGGTGAAGAGCGCACTGGAAAAAATAACACCAAACCAAAACAAAACACGTACACACGTGCGAAGAAAAATACCTCGATCAAGACCTATGTTACTAGTCCGTCGATTAATCTGGCTCTAGCTGATGCTCAAATGTCACTCCTTGGATGAATCGGTAAGATCATTATTATAATTTCTTCACACAGTTAGTTCCTGTAGAAATTACGGGTTTTAAAGGCATTTCGTGCATTTAATTCAGTTTTAATAGGTGACTCTCTAGTTACCTCGTTTCGTAGTGCACTGCAACTTCAACTTCAAGGCTGCATGCATGCGTGCATAGTTTCACAGATAAAGTTGTTAATACCTTTAATTCCGATATGTAACGTTGTATTATGAAATATCCTTCCTCTGTTATTTCTTTTCATATTACTGTATAATCTTTGAATATCAATTTTTGTATTTTATTTCATCAGTATGGCAATTTCTTTAAACCAAGATTTAAGCAGTCACATGCAAGAAAAAGCGAAGATGTGTCTTAATGTTGAAACGTTAGTTGCCGCTAGTTAACGTTAGCAGTTGAATGCACGATATGCCTTACCCTTAAATTCATTGACGTTTGTGCATGTCTATTCCACTATAAATACGATCATGGGACTAGATCTTAACTTTAGACCTGCTTATACCAATCTCTTGAATTTGTTGATACATATTTGAGGCCTCAATTTTCCCATACTGAATTTACCAGTCAGGAATTCATTAGAAAATTTTAGCAGAGCTCCAACAAGTTATATACATGTACATGTAACTTACAGTGTATTTCCTACACAGAGTAAAATAAAGTTTGGCCTCGGCCCTAGATCTAGGCTAGCATATAGTCTAGCTGATTTAGGGCCAGACTAGGACCTTGTCCTAGCTCGGGCTCTGAATAAGGATGGAATTAAAAATAACTTATGTATCACAACCCTGTAGGCTGTAAGCACAGACCTGCTTTTAGAAAAATTAAGAAATCAATAGAAAAAGATGAAGCTGAAATGGAGGGGGGCAGGGCATTGCTTACAATTGAGAGAAGGATGGGAGGGGGCAGATCATTATTCACAAAAAATGTCTCCACCACCCTTCCCATTGTGTATTGCTTGATTTGTCTTTAGTTTTGAGTGCATTTATTATCTCTGTAGACTTTCTTTTTTATTAAAGCAATTGAATTACAAACTGAATTTCAGTTATTAGGCATAATGAAATATTTAGTTAAATTACTTTTAGATTAATCAAAATTGAAACAATACTAATCACAAAACAACATTACTTAATGGATTAAATGTCTAATACTTCATATTAGAATGAATGACACTTTTTATTCCATACTCATTTAATGCTGTTGGTGTACTTCAGATTTTCTAAAACAATAAATCTCTATATCAGTGTGATTCATCTAAGCAGTTGGCTGTTTCTAGTGCCATTTGATGTATAGATCTAATTAAAAGTGATTTTTTTTTTCTTTTTACAGGCTATTGATATGGAGCAGCTAAGCCAGGTCATGCTCGTCCCTATCATCCTTGCCATCTCCAGGCAAATATAGGAATGTTAGACTGTAACTTAGAGGCAAGTCTGGAAGGAGAGGGGTAGGATATGATAACCACGTTTAATTCCATGATGCTGGAAATGTCAGGTCACTGCATTCATATCAGAGGAGGAAGCAGAGGTGATCTAAGATCTTGAAACAATAACTGAAGTTGGATTCTTTTTGCGTCAACCCAGGATGAATTTCACAATGATGGAGATCCTAGAAAATAAACATGGGTATGGCTGTACAGGATTTCACTAGAACAAGTAGTGTTTGGAACTTTGGATGCCCTAATGGTCTATGATCACATCCTTTCAGTGGGTGAATGAACTTACCAAAGCCATGAAAGCTGAGCATGACCTCTATATTATGTGAGAACTGGCAGTGCAAATACAAAAGATACTCTGTAGATAATAAACTGAACGATGGAGTAAGACAATATAACATAATTTAGGCACACACTTGAAATAACTACTCATGATAAGGTGAGTGAAAATAACAAGAGAGATATAAAGAGAGAGAGAGAGAGAGAGAAAGAAAGCAATCGAGGGAGCTGATGGAGAGCTTGAGAAACGAAAGGTAAGAACGGTGAAGCAGAGAAAAGGTGAGAAAACTAGAGATGGTGGAAATAGAAGGGAAAGAAAGAGGGAGAGAAAAAGGAAGAGAAGGAAAGATATAGACCGAGTTGGAAGGTATGAAGGAGAGAAAAGAGCTAGCTGACAGAAAGAAACATGAACATGGAAAGAAGCACGGGATTGAAAAATAATTTGAATGTCGATGCCTTCTGAATGACTTGTGATTGAGTGGATGATAAATGGTTCTGATTTTGTATGATGTTGTAATAATGAACAAGGGTGCTAGTAATTATTAAATTGATTTTCACTGCACTTTCAACACAAATATTATTTAACAGCAACATAAAATCTATGACACACGTTTGCCAAATAGGGGCAAATCTATGCAAACTTTAAAAGGGAGGGGCGTTAAAATTCTGAGAATACCCCACCCCTTCCCCCAAAAGACCACTAAAATGGAAGGTGAATTAAAGATGACATTTTCGCTCCAAAATTCACTTTAAGACAGACAGATGTTTCATGAAAAATATATGGTGAACAAAGGAGATTTCGCCCCCATCCTCCCTGGATCCGCCCCTGGTGAACTCTGACTCCTCTCTGATTATCTTTCTCTATATCTCCCTGTTAATATGAAAAAAGAAGCAATCACAAATTTATTTTCGTAAATTTGTGATTGAAATTCACTTAATGACAAAAGTGAATATTTTACAAAGATTTATGGTGAGCAAAGAAGATACGGCCCCTTCCTCCCTGGATATGATGCCCCTGAAACAGAGGCGGTGGAACATCGGGCTCGGACAAAGAAAGTGAAGGGGCACCTTTTGTCTGCCAAACAATAGGTGCCCCTCCACTTTCATTGTATGAGCCTGAAGTTCCGCCGCCTCTGCCCTGAAATATGACCCCTCTCCTTTTCTATAATCTTTGCATAATATAATCTTTTATAGTCGCAACAGAATAGCTTTATTCTCTATTTATATCTTTCTACGTAATATAATTGTTTATGAAAAAAAAAATAATTATTTCAGCGTAATTGTGATTGGAAATGCAAGCAATTTGAAAGCCAATTTCAAGGCCGTCTCACGGACGTGTACAAGGTCATTTCAAGGTCATTTTAAGATCATTTCGAGGTAATATAGGGTTTAGAGAAGACAAAGATAACAAGGAAAATGATATTCTCTCTATTACATTATGTAAATATCCGTCATGGTACTAGGAGAACGTTTAAGTAGCCCTTTAGACACGTTAGGAATATTGGCGAAAATGGTATCAGGGATTGACTTGTTTAACCTTAATTGGTCACGCGCGAATGTCAGAATAGCGCGCGTGGAGCAAAAAACATGCTTTTTTTAATTCCTCGATTTATACTGCTTTCACATCAAGGTACTGTCGCTGCGACCGGTCGCTGCGACCGTACCCAGCGACCGATCGGACGTGCTTTCACACCTCCGTCAAAATTTGGTCAGGCCCAGAGCGATCGGTCGCTGTATAGCTGACCTAGCCGGAAGCGGAAGTAGCATATCAATTTGTTGTGTACAAAAAACGCTCCTCTTATAAGGCATAGAAATGGGACGTTTAACGCACAGTCACTAATACGCGCCGCTGTCTTGGCATCGTGCAGGCAGTCTACGTGTATAGTGGCGGGCTGCTACATTGCGGTGCAGGGGTGTTCAACTTACATATCGTGAGCGCACTCAGCTGCGTGTTTTCACTTCTTCTCCTTTCTCTCCTTTTCTTGTCATTTTTCCTCACATTACTTGTTTTCATAAATTTCCCTCTCACTTTCCTTGTTTTCTCACTCCCTTCAGTTTTGTAACTCTTCTTGATCACTTGCATTCATTGGCTTGTGCTTTTTTTTTTTTTCCTCTTTTACTCTCACCTCCTTGCCAAAATTCTTCACGCGCTGCGTTGCCTAGCTATGCGTGTGTACTGTGTACTATACTGTGTACACACAATGCCATCGGCTGAACCCGCCAAACTATAGTGACCAATTGCAAAAGCTTTTGCAAATGTGAAAAGTGACAGAGGTTTTTTTTATCCAATCAAAATCATTCTTAGGTATTCGCAATCTACAGCATTTTCTGCAAAATGTCTTTTTTTGATAGGGTCTATTGTGACGTATATATTTTTTTTATAACAATGTGAAGTCGCACCAAACGTTTCGTTTCCCGCACTTGCCCATTGGCTCATGTACAAATGGATTTCCAAAATCATCAAGAAAGGTTCCAAAAACCTCAAAAGTGACAGAACTTAATTTGACTAAAATTAAATGAAAATCATATCATGTTCAAGGTGAGAATCTGCTCTATTCTATTCTGTTTTGATAGATCACCTTGTTGACGCGTTTGGGAGATATCTTAGCAAATCCCTCAAAAACGGCGTATTTTCTATTATTCTCCATAGGGAAATAATTTAACACGCTACGCGCTGCAAAAAAGGAGCGCAAACAAATTGATATGAGATAGTGCGTAGGCATGTATGGGGGCCATTGCATTTCGATCGGTCGCTGAGTACGATGCGCTTTCACATCTAGCTTGCATCGGTCGCGATCGGTCGCTGAAGTACCTCACCGACCGTACTCAGCGACCGATCGTTTTTGACCAAAACGATCGGTCGCAGCGACCGATGAAATGCTTTCACATTATGATTTCATCGGTCGCAGCGACCGCTCGCAGCGACCGGTCGCAGCGACCGTACCTTGATGTGAAAGCAGTATTAGACACTTAAGGACGGAATTTTGGAAAACCGTTTGCATATTCAGATTCTGCAGCATTTATACTACAAAATAGTGTTGAAATTTCATTTTTGAAAAATTTTGCCCTAAGGGCCCTTTTGTCGCGTCGCGGCCCATATAGCATTTTAGGTACGCCTTCTTTCTGGTTACCTTTTCAGAGATGCAGAGGGATATAACGGGGAAGGGGGGATTATTTGAAATGTGACAAGAACAAATATGTTTTAAGACTGGACTTGAATGATTCTACAGACTTTGCATTACGTACACACGAAGGAAGTGCATATCCATTGCAAAATATATCTGCTGTGTTTTTTTATTATCATCGTTTGCTTTTATCTTCACAAACTAATTGTTTTACCAAATATGTAGTAACTCATTCTCGTTAAATCTACATATTACTAAGAAAATATTTCTATTTGAACTGAATTATTTAGGCAAAATTACTTCTTATGCTACCTGAAATTTTCATAAAATTTGCATTTTGTAGAATGAAAAATTTCTTTCATATCTTTGAAACGCAGCGATAGTGCATGATATTGTGACTTACGCTGCATGAATTATTTTATGATAGTAATTAAAGAATACTGATAACTTCAAAACCACAACAGCCTACTGAGACGGAACGATCACCTCGCCATGAAAATCACGTCGAATAGTACAAACATTCCCGCAATGACGATTCAATAATCAAAGATCACTTAACTCTTTCGGTGCCTTTTTGCCTGCTGATATGCACAAAGAATCGAAGAGGTATTGATCTTGAAAACAAAAGAATATTTTTGCAAACATCAGAAAACGTTGCAATTCTAATATACCAAAAACATACAAAAAATAACGGATTCACATCTAGGGCGGACTGACCATGGCGTTGTTTTTTGTGGGGGTCTAAAGTAGCGAGCGGGAGGGTCCCTGGAGGCCTGTTCGATATTATGGTTGGAGGGCAGATTGATGCATGGGTCAGACACATTAAGGCCGGACACACTAACATCCGCAATCGAGGTTATACCCCCAGTCCGGCCCTGATCACATTACCATTTGTGTGTGTGTGTGTGTGTGTGTATGTGTTTGTTTGATGGGGCAGTCCAATATATTGCTGTACACATGAGTGGGTAGAGTGTCGAAAAGGTGAATCAGGATAGAGGGTATATTTGTTGAGTTTTTGTAAAATTATCCATTTGTGGTATATTTCTTTTTTTTCCCCATTCTTAGTCCGGACACTGCGCAGGCTCAAATTGAATGATTTTCTTCTGAAAATGAAGGAAACGAGACTGAAAACGTGTTTTGATATGCTCGATGAGTTTTAACTCTGTGGGGAGGGAGTAAATATTTTGAGAAAAAGGGCCAAAATCCTGGAAAAGAGGGTGATTTAGACCAATGGATAAGACCTATTCATGGTGGTTTGGGAAAACCACCGGTTATGTGCGTTTATAGATATATTTTCAGACACCCACCCTTGGCCGGGTCTTTGTATTACATAGATTGTGAAAGCTAACGAAATCGTTTTCTTTAACTCAATATATTACTAAGACGGAAACGTAAAGAGAGTAACTTCGAGAGATAAAAAAAAGCTTGCGTTTTAAAAGATAGTTTACTAAAGTAACAAGACATAAGCATTATCATCACTTTCCCTATCACTATAGGCTTATCACTATTCCACACATTAATTTGTACTGTTTCCACTTCTTGAGGAGCATTTCATCCAGTCGTTTTCTCTCTCTCTCTCTCTCTCTCTCTCTCTCTCAGGTGCTTAAATACACACCGAATCACTTTGATCATGCATTCCTTCGGTCATTATGAACACTGGGAATTTAATCGTAATGTCTTTCAAGAGTGCATTATCAATCAGCAATATGCTCGGGATAAGATGTCCTTTAGTTTTTGGAGAGAATGGTGTCATTTCGATGGAATAATGAATACCTCCTCCTACGGCAAGCATGATGTCCTGGTATGTCGAGGTCAAAGCGTAGACAAGATGAAAACTTTATGTAGTCTCAGCCACCACAAGTTCTGAGAAGAAAACAGGAAGAAAGGGGGTATTATATAGACGTTTAATTCATTATACAATTCAATTCTGCAAATGAAATGTCAAAAATATTATCGACATGCGGTTTTGCATGAGGAAAAATATCGTTTACTGTCACTTTGGTTTGGGGGATTTTCTAGGCGGTGCATCAAAATTATCACGTAGCAGGATCCCGCTTGATCCTGATTGCGCGCTACGCAGTATAGCGAAGAAAAAAAAATCAGGTTACTGCAAGAAGACGAAATTTGTCTCAGCAGCTGCGCTTATCGTCTTACCGCGGCAGGACGCTATCGGTCTACCGCGGGATCCCGATTCTGAATTGCTCTGCTAGTGCGTGTGTGCGCGCTGAATTTCAAGTTGTACACGCACGCTCATTTAGCCTCGGCCTAGTTACGGAGAGTGTCATACTACTGACGTACTCACGAAAAGCACTAGCGCTGAATGAGATGTCTTGTAATCTAGGGTCTAGCGCATAGATCCTAGAGCCGGATAGATCCAGATTCGATTCGTAACTGGTAGTTTTCGGAAAAAAACTGAAATCATATTAAACAAGGTGCCTTACACTACCGTCTATTATTTCTCTAATTTTCCTCTCTATATTGTCTAAGGAAGTAAATGCATGACGTTAAAAATTGCTCAATGTCGGTGATACACCGTTCAACTTCTGACTTCTTAACCCCCGGCCGACTCTTCTCAATGACAGCATCTCTTTTCTATTTAAAATCTGCTTCTATCGGTTCATTCTTCATAGGCTTGTGACTACTGCTTTCACACCTAGGTACGGTCGCTGCGACCGATCGCTGCGAGCGGTCGCTGCGACCGATGAAATCATAGTGTGAAAGCATTTCATCGGTCGCTGAGTACGGTCGGTGAGGTACTTCAGCGACCGATCGCGACCGATGCAAGCTAGATGTGAAAGCACATCGTACTCAGCGACCGATCGAAATGCAATGACCCCCCATACATGCCTACGCACTATCTCTACTTCCAATTCCGGCTAGGTCAGCTATACAGCGACCGATCGCTCTGGGCCTGACCAAATTTTGACGGAGGTGTGAAAGCACGTCCGATCGGTCGCAGCGACCGTACCTTGGTGTGAAAGCAGTATAAGTTAGACAGATGAATTCCTCACATGCTTCACATAGAATGTCTTTGTATATTTCATTATGCACTGAAAAGAAATGTGTAGAGCTGGAATCTCCCTTCGCCTACAGCTCTACCTCAAGTCCCTTGACAAAGAAGTTTGAAGGAAATCCATCGATCATACATGTACCTTTTCCTAACCTGGTCCATTTCCTGCATACCGGGCCCCCCCCCCCAAAAAAAAGCTAGACTCAAGTCGTTACCATCGTATTTCACAAGGCAGTTCTAACAGAAGGTGTGTCCGCATCTAAGGAGCCATGAGATTGCTTGAATTTTGCTCTTCCCGTTGGTGCTATCAGATTTCCTCAAACTTTTTTTTTATTTTTTTAGATATGGCCCTGTGCGCGAAGCGCGAAGTTAGATCACTCTCTCCTTTCGGTAGTATTGCAATGTATTCAATACGTATACATACCAAAAGGAGAGATGAAGGACAGAGCTAGAAGAGGGAGAGACAAACGATAGAGAGAGAGAGAGAGAGAGAGAGAGAGAGAGATAGCCGCAACTGACATGGCGCGCGCGCATGCGGCAGAATTAAAGGATCGGTACCCTGCGGCGTGACGCGTCGGGACGAAATCCCTCTTTCGACGCGCAAGAGCTGATCGGGATCCCGCGGCGTACCGATCTTCAGGTCTCTTGGAAATAAGCGCGTACTAGAATCGGCGCCTGCAGGATCCTGCAAGGTGATAATTTTGATGCTCCACCTTACACATAAAAAAAAATTAGAAAAATATTTCGATGAACATCATAAGCCGAAATCCGCATCATTTCAAGAACGTTATTTCCTTTATAGGTGCACTTGGCACTTTTTGTAATTTACCATCACATGTCACGCTTAACACCGCAGTTGAGGCTGCGTCAGAGGCAGTCCTGCGTGTGGCAAATTATACCTCGTGCTTTAATAACGAGCATTTTTGTACCAAACATTTTCAATGATTTACTGAAATGTGCTGGATAATCACCAGCCAGATGTTTGCATCTTTTCAACCATGTCGTATATGACCAAACAATATGCAAAAATTGACAAATGAAACACCTTTTTCAAAAAATATCAAATGTACTGATTCTACTTTGTTCTGCGCATATAAACCGCAGGTTAACATGAAAAATTGTGATTATATTTAACCTGTTGTAATGGAGCGTTGAAATTAATTTGCAGGACAATTTGAAATGTATCTAAGATCATTTCTAAAGCTTAAGGAATGTTCAGTCCATGTCAATATGATTGATAATGAAAATGAAACTGCAATATTTTTTTAAATGATATACATACCTCTAATGCTTTATCTTTTTCTCTGTCCAAACATGTCCTTTCTTTGCCCGTTTAACGACCAATTCGCCTGTTGATATTTGGTAGATGATGTAATTACGATTGGATTTGCCTTCCATGTAGGAGTCGGCTATTGCTCCTGTGTAATCATTATCATGTTCATGTTTGTAGACCTCCACTCTAACTCTTCCCATAAGTGTCGGAAATGGGACATGATCCTTTGCGCCTACCGCAGACTGACTAGTAGATGCTCTCATGCTCCTATATTTTTTAGATTTCTTAGATTTTTTGGATTCGTCTACAAGAGATATTACTCTAACAAAGATGGTATCCTGCGTGTTATTTGCGACATGTGTCATGTGTTCAGACGCCCTACGGTGAAAAATATCTACAATCGAGAGGATTTCTGTCACACTCTCCCTTCCGGCTGACAATGCGTCCGGAATCGCCCTAAATAAAGCTACCATTTTTATCGTCCGGCATTTTCTTGAAGCAGTACTAAAGATGTCGCTATTTAGAGCAGTTATGTCGACCTGAAATAATGATCAGATGTTATTTCTTCAACTCTTTCAGATCAAATAGAAATAGACAACAACTGGTCAAGTTAAGGCTAGTGAAGAGTGAACTTCGAACTGACGCACAGATTGCCGATTGGTCACATGACGAAATACTACTGAAGATTTTGATAGCGGTTTTCCCTGCCAAATTCGCACTTTTGTCAGTCCATTTGATAAAGCGTTCGTTCAATTTAGCAACAACAACAAAGATCGTTTACCGGTCTTCTGTTATTCAAAAGGGTATCCAAGTTAATCAGTTTCCCGTTTCTAACAAAGGATGTTACTCCTGTATAATTCAAATTCATCTTCTTGTACTATGTAAGAATCATTCAAAATCATCTGCAACTGTCGAAAGAACACTTCAAACAATCAAATTCGCCAATGGGATTGTCAAGTTTGTATATGGGCAATTCCACGGTAACTGACATTACCAACATGACCAAGTTACAGTACTAGTGGTATTGTCTATATTGTAGTTTTGTGATTGACACTTGCTTCTGCTTTTAATTACTATAGATAAATAAGTTGATAATAGGGAAGAAATACATGGACATTTTTTTTTTAAATCTCAAACTGCATTTCTTATCACAAAGCAAGCGAAAATATGTCTGTAACTGACGTCACGCAAAAGGGACATGGAAATGATGGTGCAGAATCAAATTTATATATCTCATGTCTCAGTCATGTCAGGATTATGTCATTCATTTGACATTACACGTAGGTCCCTTGGAAGAGATGTGCAAAATATTGAGCAATTTGAATTATTTGTTTTAGTGCGATAAAACATTTAGTGAAGACATGTTGGTAACTGACATTACGCTTAAATTCAACGTAGGTTTTGCACATTTCCATTAGGGTTTTACTCATTAACTACCCAAAATCTGTTCAAGTAATCCATTAAAATCAATTAAATGAAAAAAAAAAATCTGAGAAAAATGACTAAATATAAGAATAAGAGACTTTTAAAGCACATTTCCCTGACCATACATAGTCCAATATGTGCATTTTTTTGTTTAAGTTCTTCTCCGTAGAAGGTCGAATTTTCTATCTTAAATGTTTATTTGTAACAAAAAGAAGACCCAGTAGTAACTTTAGATTTTTATTTGGAATCAACAGGGCACAGTGCGACTTCGAATTTTGAGCTCTGCGTCCCATATGCTGTGGAATTGCCCATATATATATATATATATATATATATATATATATATATATATATACTGAAATAAATGAAAATGGAGAATAAGTGCGTAGCTCCCTCAATGTTCCCCAGAGTTGTCATCCATTTTTAATCAAGGGTTGAAAAAATGCCTCCGCCGGGAATCGAACCCGGGTCACTGGCTTAGAACGCCAATGCCTTACCACTGGACCACAGAGGCGGGCCAGCAGTTAGGCGTGACCGAATCCAATTGACCGACAGACAGATTTCCAACCCTTTTGATCCTTTATTTTGGTGCAGATGAGTTAATGAACAATGAGAAGCCGCATGCCGCAGTTGGATCTCAGCTAGAAGCCTGGATACATGCATAAGTCAGAAAAAGGGGACAATACATTGAAAGAAATTTGACAAATGCAAACAACTTTGGCAACTCCCTTGTAAATAATAAACACTGAAAGTGTTTATTATCAAAATGATACCGACGAAAACAAAAGAAAATAAGCAGCCATGCAAGATTTTTGTCAGCTGAAGAAGAATGTTATCATATTTCAAGATAGATTTTTGTCATGTTTCAAAATTGAAGAAAAAGAAATTGTTGACCCTCAGTGCCAATAAACTCAAGATTTTTTTCTTTAGTTTAATACAACGGGTTGTATATATAAGTGTTCTCTGGCAAGCAACAAAAGGCGTGTATAAGTCATAAATACATTTTTAAATTGCTATTGAACATGTTGGAACAAGGAAAGATTGCTTGTTTAAGTCGTCCTAATTCTTTTCCTTGAATGTGTGACCTTTTAAACTTCCTTCAAAATTAATCGGTACAAACTTTTTGTTTGAAAGATATCATTTTCTATCATACTAAAGAGAGGGGGCAATCAGCTTTCCAGAGCCTCATCTAGGTAACGAAACCAAATATCAAAATTAAAGAATTACGTGTAGGAATGCAAAATTGTAAACAGAAGGTATCTCTAAAATTATCTTTTGTAAACAAAGCTTTTGAAGGGTTGCAAATATCTTGTTATCAAATATTTGAAAACATAATAGGTAACGAACCGTCATGTCAAAATCAAAGAGTTACGTGCAGGAATGCAAAATGTAAACAAAAGGTAACTAACAGGTTATCTTTTGTAAATAAAGATTGTGAAAGGTTGCAGATATCTTGTTATCAAATATCTGAAGACTGTTTGCACAGAATAGAAAGGTGCTGATATAAATACAAAAAGTTTGTCGGTTTCTCAGAGAAAAAAATAGGGCCTGGAATCTCACCATCATGTCTACTTGTAATCATCTTAGTATTATTCAATGAGAGGCATCCCCTCCCCCCCCCCCCCCCTCCGCGTAGTACGGTCCTGTAATGTCAGTGGGCTCACAACGCTAAAATGTTTCAAAGTGAAACTTTCTTTTCGATATTAAGTGGATGAAAAATGATTTGTCTTTTTCAATTTAGAATCATGCAATTGATAATAAATAGTGTAATCTATCCTACACGTGATCATGGATTTTTTTTCCATTAGAAAAAAGATCAGTAGATCAAACATTATTAATGAAATGCTATTTATGTAGGCCTACTCTTTGGAGGGAGGAAATGTTCCTCAATTCGACCGTTTATCTGTAAGAACGGTATTTGGATTATTACTAAGTAACTCCTAGTTACTTCCAAACACAAAACAGTTATATATGAAAGAAGAATTTTCAGAATTCTTTGTGTATTTATTACAATTACAGTTATTTCTAGGAAAGAAATCATTATTCCTAGTTTGTTGTAATAAATAAAGCACATAGCAGTCATAGCAGTCATTATACCACGCATGTAAAGAACTTTCTAGATTATTCCATGGGCCTTGTTGTATTATTACTTTATTTCTGCGAATTGTTAATGTTTCTATCTTTGCTGTATCATCAGGGAGAAAGCTAAAAGAACATTTTTTGGCATTTCTGGAGTCTTGTCATTTACAACTGACCTTATATTGAACTCGGTAGACAATGATTTAGCTGTGCGTGGCACTCCGCCAGCTAGGAAATATGAACGATAGCAGTGGAAAGTTGTTTGTATCTAAATAACAACAGAAGGAACATTGAAAAACTTTGTGGAGTTAGCTTTTACCTGAATAAACAAGATATTTCAGGAAGGTTCTGAATGGCTTCATATTAAAGGTAGTCTATTCAGAGAGACAGAATTTATCTCAGAGTATGCAGACGTTATTTATCATTTTCAAGAGGAAATTCTCAGTGATCACCACCTGATTAACTACCAACCTGTGAATCGAGATCGCTTTCACCTCCGACCTGGATATTAAAGTGGACACCATTTATTAGTCATCGACTTTGTTTTTAATATCATTGTGGAAATTTGGCCCAGTTTAATTTTGTGGAAACTGATCCAACTTCTGGTATTGCCATGATCATCATCGACATCGTCGTTGACTTTAACCCTAGAGTTATAATCGCCAGCATACTGGACACTAAATCTCCCACCCTTCCTTAGTATTGTAAGTCCTTCCTACTTGATTTATTTCTGTTATTACATAGTAAGATATTGCAGGAAAATAATTTAGTTTTTATTCGTAATCATTTTATCATGGTGAGTCTCTAATCGGCCTCATTATTGTAGCAAATAATTAGGGTGCTTATCCCGAAAACGAAGCAATTTTAACGAATCAAAAACATTGCCAAAATTCGAAAAAGAAACTTTTGATAGATTTTGGAAGTCTTTGAAAATTTTTGGAAATTTTAGAAAACTTACAAAACACATTGTGCCATGAATGCCTGTATTTTTTTTTAATTTTATGGTAGATGTACCATCATAGCTAGTATATTATATGTAAAGGGATTTGTCGAGAGGACAGATTGGTCTCGTGGTCACTTAATTCACAGAATGAAAAAGATAATTTGAGAGCAGTTTATGATCATTTGGGAGTAGTTCTAGCCCCAGGCAGGTATATAGCCAATCACACGAAGCTCAGTAAGGAGACTCAAACTCCTACCAATGTTTCTACTAATGTTTCGAGTGATGTTCAGATCCAACAGGCAAAAATTGAACTGAAGAATGAGAAAATGGGATTAGAATCAGAAAGAAAAGAAAGGCAAAAGCAAGGAAAAATGGAAGAAAAACAAAAACAAAGAGAAATGTAAGAAAAACAAAAAACGAAGAGAGGAGGAAATGGAGAAAAAGAAAGAGAGGAAAGGAAGTACCATTTGAAATTGAGAGAAATGGAGCTAGCTCATGCAAATACTAACTCTGCCAAAATAAATCTCCCCGAGGCTTTGAAATGGCGAAGAACATTCGCTTTGCGCCAAAATTTGATGGGGAGGGAGTTGCGCGATATTTTCTATCACTTGAGAAAGTGACCAAGAATGACCTCAGAAATACCGAACCCTCCTCCTCCTCCAAATTTTGTTGTTGTTGATGTTGTTGTTTGTTTGTGTTTTTTTTTAAAGCTGCAAAAGTCTACTCATCTTTCTCCGAAGAGCAATCATGTGACTATGCTACAGTATAAGAATTAATTCTCAATGCATATGGGTTGATCCCAGAAGCATATAGAAATGAATTTAGGAACATGACCAGACCTATGTTGACTTTGCCAGAGAACAAGAAATGACGTTGATTTGTATTGTTACTCGTGTGACATGATATAATACAAATGCAACCTTTTTCCTTCCCACTATAATCCTCCCTATCTTTATCTCTACCTTATCTGCTTCATTCTTTTAAAGTAGAATTATGTTTGAGTATATGTACATTTCATGCTCTAAGCATTGTATTTTGTCTTCGACGACCCCAACACAAGCCACGCTTTTCGGGTGTTCGCCACCTTCTCTGATTGCTGTATTATTTATTGCAATTTTGTATTTTATATTTTGACTCAGGAGGAAATAAATGTGAATTCAATTCAGTTCTACTCAGTTGATGTTAGACAAGTGGTACAGATCGCTGAAAGTTGACAAAGATTTTGTTCACCTATGAGAAGTTGAAGAATTGAAAAAAAAAAGTCTTCCTTTTGGCATTAAGTCTCACCTGGATGACCATAGAATTACTGAAGTCATTAAAGCAGCTGATGGATTTAAGGTCACACTCAAAGGTAATGGGGATAGATCTCCTTTCAAAAATTCTAGGAAGAAGAAAGGCAAAGGGTCATTTGAATCACAAGAGAAACCTGGTGAGGAAGCCATGCTAGTAGGGACAAAGAAACTAACAATAATCAGACAAATGGTCTGATTGGGGGTACAGAATCAGTCAAAGAACAAGTCCAAGATGTTGAGAGCGTTTCTCTTGCATTGGCCTGTAAGGTTATCCTCAGGGTTAAAGGGGGTGCACATTCCCTGATGATGCCAGGGGGTTTGGCTCTCCCACCGGAGGGTTCAGAGAATGCCAAGATCTTGATTTAAGGTATTAGCCCAAATTATATGTAGGTTTCTTTGCATAAGATCAACTTAAAGTGTGACTTAATACTGTGCTCCTGTAACTTTTTTGAAAGAGTTTATTTCTTGATAGATAAATACTTGGCTGGAGGTAAAGTCGTTGCATCTCCTGTGGTTTCAGACGAGCCGGTTGAGATAGCTGAAACTTAATTGTTGCAGGGGTATTTTCCTGGAATTTTCCCTGATTGTGTTGTTACTAGGTCTCAGGCTCGTAGGGCTGAACGGGATGATACGGATTCTGTTGATATGGAAGAGAATGATGTCAACTGATACCTTTTCAAGGATTTGAATGAGGATATTGCTAACAATGATGGATTGTTTAGCAAAATCTTTGACTGTACATTATGTTGATAATAATAACCTATCCAACAAAATCCTTTTTAGTATCAACCCAAGTAAGCTGGAACAGGTGAATAAGTAAATCGAATTTATTTTAGATAATGAAATAATCGAACCAAGTAAGAGTATATTTAGAGTTCCCCTATCGTAATGGGCCCAAAGCCAGATGGCTCTCAAAGATATTGCTTTGATAACCGGAAGGTAAATGCATTAAGAGCGGTTCATATCCAATCCTACGTTGGAACATTGTATTGATAGTGTTGGAAACTCTGCCTCTGTCACTAAGACAGACTTGCTCAAGGATCATTGGCAGTGGCCACTGACTGACCGAGCCAAAGAGATATAGCCTTTGTCACTCCTGAAGGCATATTTCAATGCAAAAGTCATGTCTTTTGGAATGGAAAATGCGTCAGCAACCCGCCAAAGATTGACAAAGCAGATGATTGCTTAGCTGGCAATAGTGTTGTATAGGCCTATATAGATGGCATATTAGAGTACAGTGATACATGGAACGATCATGTCAATCATTTGAGAGCACTGTTTGACAGGCTGGATAAAGCCAACAAAAAAAATAATAATTAAAAAAAATAAAATTAAATTAAAAAAACTAAATACAAGATGTATGCAAAATTAGTAAAGTCAGGATTCAACTCTTAGTTACATGCCAAGTACAAAAAGTACAGAAATGTGTTGACTTCTCAGTTACGAACTGCAAGGAAACTTTACTATTGTGAACTCTTTAAGAAGTTTAAGGGTGATTCTGCTCAAACTTGGGCCACAATTAACAATGTCCTCGGTTCCAAAGGGCAAGAGAATAGGTTAACGGTTGAAAAGTTGATATGTAATAAGGATAATGTTCAAGAAATGTATGAAATACCAAAGCAAATTGTTGAAGTCTCCAATGACTTCTTTGTAAACGTGGGTCCAGATTTAGCTAATAAGATACCGGATGCAAATGTTGATTTCAAAGAATTTCTACCTGATGAAATCTCTGAATAATTTTTTGGTCATCTGTCACAGCTCTTGAGGTACAGAGTATGTTAATTGCTTGCGATCACAAGAAAGCCTGTGGACATGATAATTTGCCAGTGAAATTGCTTTCGGATAGTGCACAATACATATCTAATCCTCTCTCACATATTTTCAATTTGTCATTTCAACATGGTCTTTTTCCAGACTCACTAAAAGTAGCTAGAGTTAGTCCAGTCTACAAAAAGGGAGAAAGAGATCAGCCAGGGAACTACAGACCAATATCAGTTTTACCAATTTTAAGTAAGATATTTGAAAAATTAGTCAACAAGCCTTTAATTAACTTTTTAGAGAATCATGGTGTATTATATAAACATCAATATGGTTTCCGGGAGAATCATAGTACAAAATTAGCTGTTATAAACCTGATAAATCAGTTGGTTCGAACTCAAGATGAGGGGAAAGTAACGGTAGGAGTTTTTCTTGATTTTGCGAAAGCTTTTGATACCATTAATCATTCTATACTTATTTCTAAAATGCAGACTTATGGTATTCGTGGTTTGCCACTTGCCTGGTTCAGGAATTATCTGTTAAACAGGGCACAATATGTCCAGCACAATGGTGCCATTTCATCTTTTAAAGAAACCTTGTGTGGTGTTCCGCAAGGATCGGTTCCGGGACCAACTTTATTTTTGATATATATAATGATTTACCAAGAGCATCAACACATTTGGATTATCGATTATTTGCGGATGACTCTAATATTTTTCATTCATTCCCCTCAAATAATAATAAAATAAATTTAACTGAAATAACAGACAATTTACAATATGTAAGCAAATGGTGCGATGCAAACAAAATAACAAGTAATACAAAGAAAACAAACTACATGGTAATAAAACCACTAAAGAAGGTGATTTTTACAGAGGGTTCAGTTGACCTGAAGGGTAGCACCCTCGAGAAAGTCGACGCTGCGTTATATGTTGGTATTTATATTGACAGACATTTGCTCTGGAATGAACATATCAAGAAAGTTACCCTAATACTTCGCAAGAAGGTCGGAATTAGTTATAGGATTAGAAATTATTGTCACAAAGTGACCAGGAATTTAAATGAGGGAACAGCAATTACTACCAGATCCAAAGGAACAATAGTCTCTTAGGGCAGAGTGCACGGGTTGAATTGGAGAGTTATGTGAGTGATGTGTGCTGGACAGTGATACCTTGTGCAATGAGCTATGCAGAGCTGAGCAAGTATGCTTGGTGTAGGTTGCATGAGTTAGCTACTGGGCAGAGCAACTTTAGCATTGGTCAAGGCAGGACCTGTGTGCTGAGTGAGTGTGAGAGGAGATAGGATGCGCAGCAATTAACTTCATATTTTTGGTGCCATCTTCTTTGAAAATCTGGGCAAAGCAGGCCAGCTACAGCTCCCATCATGATTTTGAGACCAGTAAGTTTTTTTTTTTGCAGTAATTTTCCTTGATTTATCCTATTTTCTTGTATATTATAGTGTAATGTCACAAATTAAAGCGTGGCACAGGAATCAGAATTCATTTGCATAAAGTAAGACACAGAGTTCTAGCATTTTAGCGGAAAACCAATGAAATGAATTATTTAATTAGTAAACTATATCTATGCCATGAATATTTTTATTTTCATTAGACAGAAAGAAGTTAAGATATTCAATTTTGGTGATATTTTGTGAAGAATAAATTGTGTGGCTAAAATATTGCTCGAATAAGCTAATAGATAATTGATATTTTTCTGTGGCACATTAAAGAAAAGAAGAGATTTAATTTTGTAATTTAGTGTGCAGTTACTTGGAAATATAGTAAAAGGAATATTTTTTTTTTATATTTGGACTGCTAAATGAAGATAAAATATGTATAGGGCTTTGATAGTCAAGAAATGTATGCATTATATTGATCATCATGAAATTCAGTGATTATATTTTTTGAGATATTAACCTGGATCAATATTTGGACATCTATATGTGATAGGAGTGTGCAAGAAGACGAGGTTATGAATATTGCTTTTCTAATTCATTCTTATACATGCAAAAGGCAGTCTTTTGAAAAAGTTTCATGAACGTAAATATTTATGTTTAGAATTATTGGGTAAACCTGTATGCTGTGACTCGTAGGTTGTATATATGTTTTAACAGCAGACAGGCAGCTGGGTTCCAGGACATATCTTGTCCTATACCACTGAGATGGGATCCTTCGTCTACTAGACGAGCTACATGTAACGTCACTGAGTTCAACAAAGCGTCGATGACGACTACGTCGATGACATCGAGCCTGAAAGCAACTGTTGTCTCGAGCACCCATGGTCATTCTGTCATTAGTCTACGTGCGGTTCGCTATAAGGACACACCTGAAGCACAGAACGATAGAATGTAAGGGCTTTCCATAGGGTTGAGAACAGTCGCGAACACATAATTTACAGTTTATCAAATAGTCTGCAGATATTGCACGTGCTATGTAAACCCAAGTATTTTGATTAGTTGAGCTCAAGTTTTGTATTTTGGGATATTTGCAGTACTGCTTTACCAAAAAGGGGTAATTTTATTTCCTTACAGAAGAAATGGAAAGATTTGTTAACCTTTTGTATTTATATAGTCAATATTTCCTTTTGTGATGTGAAAGTCACTTATCACTGGAATACATCATATTGAATGAGTAATGTAAAGCTATTTCATTGACATATGAAATGAATATATTGTTGAAGTATGTCAGTTGAATTTATGAGATTATACTCATTCTGAATACTGAAGAGTTGAAGAAAAGAAGGAGACACATTAAAAACATATAACTTCAAGAGTTGATTACTATGATCACAATGAATCTCGAGTAATTATTTCTTTGTGTGTATTCATAACCAACAATTCTATACCACAGAACAGTACTTATGGCCAGACTTTGCAACAAAGTGCATTAATCTGACAATTATGTACCACAGTCTGTGTTAATAATGCTTTATAATGCTTTTCTTCAGCCACACTTATCATATGGACTTGAGGTCTGGGGCTGTGCCTATACCTCATATCTGAATAGAATATTTATCATTCAAAAGATGGCTGTAAGGGCAATCACCTTTAGCAAATTTAGAACACATTCCAGTCCTTTGTTCAAGAAACTTAATATCCTTTTTTTAAATTACATAAATTTCTGATAACAACGTTTGTATACAAATTAATTCATGGGAAACATCCCCATCCTCTTACTGATTATCACCAGTACTTTACCCATAATTATGGAACAAGACAGAAGGAAAAAATAGTCTAGTACTTCCGAGAGTGCATACAGAACAAGGGAAAAGGTCAATTGCATTTTGTGGATCTGAAATGTGGAATGCTTTAACAGAAAACATCAAATTTAAAACATCAGTTAATTCCTTTCAAAAATCACTGAAGAAGAAAATAATGCCAGAATTTAATGAAAATGACTAAAATGTTTCTATAGTGTATATATGCGTATGAAAATGTCAATATGTTTTTGTTTTGTTTTGTTTTGTTTTATTGTTTTTATCATTTAATCTTTTGTGCCCATTGTACTCTAATTGAATTAGTTGTCAGTATACTGAATGTAGTCCTTAGATAATACATTTAGCATGTATCCATTTATTTTGAAGAGTTATACAGTAATATGTACAGGGTGCCACAATCGATTAGCAGCTATTGCTATTTTGTGGTCCCCTTTTACCAAAGATATTATTTTCTTGTTTGTACATCATTAACATTGTCTTTGTATATATATATTTTTTGGTAATAAAGTTTCAACTTCAACTTCAACTTCAATTTCAACCTTACTAGTGAATCTGATATACAGTTTGTCCCCCCCAAAATACGATGAGCCTATGAGTATTAGTCATTAAAGAAATCAGTTTGCAATATTACAAGTCATTGTAGCCTATGAAACAATAACTATTTTTCTACCAGTTAGTGAAGATCCCGGCTGATTCGGTCCAGTAGTCACAAAGATACAGGGATTTTTTTGTAAACAATGTCATATTAGTCCCGTCTGTCCAAGTTTGAACAAAAGGGACCCTCAAATCACTATGGACAAATGACACTCCTTTTTTTAATTGTATGCAAAGGAATTCACTATTTTCTGTTTATTTGTACTTTGGTTGTGATGAAAACATTTTTTTTCTTTTTCTTTTCTTTTCTTTTCTTTTTTTTTTTTTTTGGGGGGGGGGGGGGTTCATAGTTATCATCATTCCTGTTGTTGTTGTTGCTGCTGCTCTTGCTGTTGCAAATGATGTGAATGTGGATATGTTTTTTCCATAACAAAAAAAACATGAATGAGAAAGATGAGCAGTTTTCAGTTCAACCTTACTAGTGAATCTGATATACAGTTTGTCCCCAAAAAAATACGATGAGCCTATGAGTATTAGTCATTAAAGAAATCAGTTTGCAATATTACAAGTCATTGTAGCCTATGAAACAATAACTTTTTACTACCAGTTAGTGAAGATCCTGGCTGATTCGGTCCAGTAGTCACAAAGATACAGGGATTTTTTTGTAAACAATGTCATATTAGTCCCGTCTGTCCAAGTTTGAACAAAAGGGACCCTCAAATCACTATGGACAAATGACACTCCTTTTTTTAATTGTATGCAAAGGAATTCACTATTTTCTGTTTATTTGTACTTTGGTTGTGATGAAAACATTTTTTTTCTTTTTCTTTTCTTTTTTTTTTTTTTTTTTTGGGGGGGGAGGGTTCATAGTTATCATCATTCCTGTTGTTGTTGTTGCTGCTGCTCTTGCTGTTGCAAATGATGTGAATGTGGATATGTTTTTTCCATAACAAAAAAAACATGAATGAGAAAGATGAGCAGTTTTCAGTTCAACCTTACTAGTGAATCTGATATACAGTTTGTCCCCAAAAAAATACGATGAGCCTATGAGTATTAGTCATTAAAGAAATCAGTTTGCAATATTACAAGTCATTGTAGCCTATGAAACAATAACTTTTTACTACCAGTTAGTGAAGATCCTGGCTGATTCGGTCCAGTAGTCACAAAGATACAGGGATTTTTTTGTAAACAATGTCATATTAGTCCCGTCTGTCCAAGTTTGAACAAAAGGGACCCTCAAATCACTATGGACAAATGACACTCCTTTTTTTAATTGTATGCAAAGGAATTCACTATTTTCTGTTTATTTGTACTTTGGTTGTGATGAAAACATTTTTTTTCTTTTTCTTTTCTTTTTTTTTTTTTTTTTTTTTGGGGGGGGAGGGTTCATAGTTATCATCATTCCTGTTGTTGTTGTTGCTGCTGCTATTGCTGTTGCAAATGATGTGAATGTGGATATGTTTTTTCCATAACAAAAAAATCATGAATGAGAAAGATGAGCAGTTTTCAGTTCAACCTTACTAGTGAATCTGATATACAGTTTGTCCCCCCAAAAATACGATGAGCCTATGAGTATTAGTCATTAAAGAAATCAGTTTGCAATATTACAAGTCATTGTAGCCTATGAAACAATAACTATTTTTCTACCAGTTAGTGAAGATCCCGGCTGATTCGGTCCAGTAGTCACAAAGATACAGGGATTTTTTTGTAAACAATGTCATATTAGTCCCGTCTGTCCAAGTTTGAACAAAAGGGACCCTCAAATCACTATGGACAAATGACACTCCTTTTTTTAATTGTATGCAAAGGAATTCACTATTTTCTGTTTATTTGTACTTTGGTTGTGATGAAAACATTTTTTTTCTTTTTCTTTTTTTTTTTTTTTTTTTTTTGGGGGGGGGGGTTCATAGTTATCATCATTCCTGTTGTTGTTGTTGCTGCTGCTATTGCTGTTGCAAATGATGTGAATGTGATATGTTTTTTCCATAACAAAAAAAATCATGAATGAGAAAGATGAGCAGTTTTCAGAGTTTTAAGATGTTTGTCATTTGTAAGTAATAAACTGCAGTGATTATAAAACAAAATTATGAGATTATTTCATAAGTGCCTAGTCTTGATCTTTGAGGCGAGTTTTTTTTTCTGTTTATTCTTTAAACCTACTTTGGAACAATCTTTGTTGAAATAGTATTCATAAATTTCAATAGAATTGTAAACTGGTCTCCTGTGAACAAGATATTTTCATTTTGTGGATGTCAAGGACATTATTGATAAAAGATGGAGTAAAGTGACCGATGACGCGCTTTACTAAACTCCCTGATCCTTTCACTATTGGACTACAGAAAGAATGTAGTCGATAATGATACATCACTGCAATAACAATCATAGCAAATCAAAACAAAACAGCGATTTCCTTTTTAAACCATTGAAAGGGATAGTGGGATTGCCCATTGTGCTCTGAGTGCTTCATCTGTCCAAACTTGGACGGGAAGGACCTATGACGTCCGTTTCAAAAATCTGTATTTCTTCGTGACCACTGGACGGAATCAGACGGAGGAATAGTTTTTGTTTCGTAATCTAAAATGACTTTTCATATTGCAAAGTGATTTATTTCATTATCGATACTTATAGGCCCATCGTATTTTTTTTTTTTTTTTTTTTTTTGGGGGGGGGGGGAGGGGGACAAACTGTAGAGTGAATTTGCAAAGGCAAAGATAACCTATCTTGGTCATGTGGTTGGTAAAGGACAAGTGATTTTATCTTTGCTGAAGGAAAGATAAAAGCACAGTTATACCCCTTTCTATAAATCGCTGGTACGGAATTTTTAAATTTTGAATTACTGAACGGTGCGGGCCAAAACACTCAGCTCTGTTAGCGCTGCTTTTATGAGCACCAGGAGCGGACCAGGAGCGGACCAGGAGCGGACCAGGAATGGACCAGGCGCGGAGCAAAGAATTAATGAAAAAAAGCGGCACCAAAGTCCGCCGTAGAATTCTCGCACGGTTAAAGGTCACGGGCTTTTCAGCGCCCGATGAATTTTGCTATGTGTTATAAGAGTAGGATATTAAGTTGACCCACCTTCACTGTCTTGCGCTACTTACAGTTGTACATACGCTGATAATCGATAATATAAATATTAAGAAAGAGCACTCTCGTCGATTTTGTATCATGTTCTGAATTGTTCTTTTTGACACATGGTAATTATCTTAATACTTTCATGACTATTCGAAAAAAAAAAATATTGATGCATGTGCCAACGACATGAATAAAATACAATAGATCAATCATCACGTGCAAAAAATTGAGCTTAATTTCTATGTAACCTGGGAGATTCAGATTCAGAATTCATTCCAAAGTCTGTAAAAGGCTATTTACCATCTTGAAGAGGAAATTCACAGTGATCACCACCTACCAACCTGTGGAGAACGCTTACAGCTCCGACTTGGATATCAAAGTGGGCACTATTTTTGGAGATCAATCCCAATTAACGTCATTTCGACATCGTCTAGACTTTATCATCTACTTGGTCTTCAGTATCCTTGTGGACATTTAGCCCAGTTTGATTTTTTGTGGACACTGATCCCATTTCTGATATCCTCCTCGACATCGTCATCGACTTTGTCTTTGACATCGTTTTGGACGTGGATTTTTACAACTGGATTAACTTCAAATCTCAAAGCCTTCTTTATTACTGTAAGTTTTACCTTTTGATTTTTATTTTTTTCCCTGTAAAATATTGTTAAATAACACAATCTAGCTTTTGATTATTAATCATTATTTGTTTGGTGTGGATCAGTAATCGATCTCATATCGTAACATGAGTGATTAGAGAACAATTCTGCGTCCGAAAGGAATTTTTCATCGTTATTCTTCTCGGCTTTTTTTTTTTATTTGAGTTGGTGGGGGTGTTTGTTTCTTCGTATGTGGTGACTAGAATAATCTGTTTAATGTTAAGGGCATTAAATGTACATGTCGCTCTGAATGAAACGTAGATCTAAGTTTAATTGTATATACCAAGATTTGTCCTCGATGATATCACACAGGCCTCAGTTAATCTAAAAGATATCTCTTGGAAATTGTAAGAAATACCTCAATAAGGGGAAAAAAAAACTTAAAATCTTAGAGAGAAAAAAAAAAAGAAGATTAATACAATTTTGAAAATTACTGAAAATTTGCAAGATACGAACCAATTTGGAGACATATGTTATCTTATATATTTCGTGAATTTATACAGTTATGTAAACTGTGTAATATTGTTTTTTGTAATAGATTCCTGAACAAAAATATCACACTGGTCTTATATTCATCTTTACCCAAAGAATTAATTTAAACTACCATTGAGCGTAAACCTTATGAAGCAGCGAAAAGACTTATTATGACTTTGCTCACAGTTGAATAAAAAAATCGCTGTAGGCTTTGATTAAGATAAAATTTAAAAATTTATCAAGAACGAATTTCTTGTAGAACTTCCCCCAAGAGGACAGAGATGGCTGATTTCTGCTCTATGACTGTAAGTGCGTGGAACAACATTACAATTATTTGCTGTCTCCATTCTTTCCGAAAAAATAAAAAATAAATATAGCGCAAAATAAGAGAAAATCTGTATTAAAATGGTATTGGCAAAAGATCTCTAGCTTTTCCCTTTTTTCTACAATATACGAATGCCCTATAGTTCTCTATTTTGAAGTTCAAGTGAAGACAGATTTATTTCCAGTTATTAAAAAACAACAACAACAAGATGACATTTTAACATAATATAAAATGTACAATCATCGTAGTTACATAAATAATCGGAGGACACACTACTAAAAGCAAAAGCTTTAATCGAGCTTGCCCTTGGACATAATACCGGTATTAATACTAATATTGATGATGATAAAAATAATAACAAAATTAATAACTGTAAACGAAGAGTTTATTTCCAAAAGGTGCTAAATCCTATTTGAGTGATTTCGAGTAAATCAAGGATTTCATCTCATCCATATTCCTTCTTCGAAGGATAATTTTTTTCACAGTTTGAAGTACTATCATTAGACATCTAAAAACATTAGAAAGGAAAAAAAAACATCCTGCATAAGTGGTATGAATGTAGAATTCTTTGTATTTTAAACATAAACCCCAATGTTGCGAAAAGAATTATTTTCAAAAGGCGCTAAATCCGTATAAATTAAAAATATATTCATTCTAAAAAGAGTACTGATGCAGGGTTTCTTTAATTCTCATTTGTTAGGTGACTAATGCTGGTAATTGCCACTGTCAATATCTTTGATCTCTCGAACAAAGAAAACGCTTTAAATAAAATTTTGAAAAGCGGATTTTTAGTGCCTTTTTAAAATAAACTTATTAGGATGGAGCTTCTTTTGGAAATCTGCGTATTTTCACACATTTTTTCTACTTTCCTGATTCTGTTAATATTCAAATGAGTCATATTGAAGCGCATATGGAACAAGCGTCCAGTCCTACCATAATACCTCATTTTTTGTATGAAAAATAGATTTAGCGCCTTTTGGAAATAAGCTATTCAAAATTATAATGATACTGATAACAATATCAAATACACTGAAAAATATTTTAGTAATAACCACAAAAACAAGGACAAAACAACAGCAATTATAATATTGACAATATTAACAATAATAATAACAACAATGATAACAATGATAGTAATTATAATGATAATTATAATAATAATACAGTTCCTCATTGTAAAAAAATAGAACAACATTAATCTTCATTAAGGGTAGCATATCATCTGAATATCAATCGATATATGAATACATCTTTTTAATATGAGAATTTGTTTTGCAAACAAAAACGCGGCGAATAACATAATTTATATGTAATTTCATAACATTCCTAAAAGAAGAAACACGAACGATATGCCCTGAAGAGTAATTCACATTAAGGGGAGAATCGGCAATGACGATTCTATTAAGATTTTCCTCATGCCCTGTTCGATATTTTGGCTTGAAGGCGGGTTAATTTGTGGGTAAAGGTCAGAGCGAAGGTCACATTGAAACTCCCTAACCGAATTACTAACCCGGTTCAGCCCGCCACTGTTCACATTATGATATGACAATGTATGATATACTTATTTACGTACTTATTCATTTGTATTCATTTGTACATATCAAATTGTAGAGCACATCTATATCTTCATTTCAATTTTTTTTTTAATTATTTGTCCCGAGTTGCTGATGCTTCTTTGTTGTAAGAATGATAATTGAGTGAAGAGCATGTGTAGACAGAGACAAGTCAGATCTGTGGGTGACTATGTGCGGAGATGTTAATGAAAAATCAAGGAATCAGTGTGATGAAATTTTGACCAAAAAGTGAACTTTTTTTTTTCTTCTTCACTTTTAAAAGATACTTTGTTACATGTAAATGATGAAATCTAATGCTTTTTTTTTCTTTGCCTCAATATATCTCACTAATACAAGGGAGTCACTTATAAAAGAGTGTATAAAACGGGTTCAAGGAAGTATCCAATAGTGAGTGCGTATGCATGTCACGTGTTCATGCTTTAATTCTTCCACCGTACATTTTTGTGCAGCACTGTACATTTTGGATGCATCACTTTACCTCTAGCGCGAAAAAAACTGAGACGCGCGCCATGAAATACGCGTTCTTTCTTTCTATCACAATGATTTTGTTGCGTTTACTCAGGGGCGCATCACACTGGCTTCGCTTGTGATGTCATAAGAGACACGGGTTTAAACAAATTTTCCACTGCAAAGTCATACTGCCAACCCGTTTTATAAAACAAATAATGCAAAAATCTAAATTCGTGATGTCATTGGCGATGCAGGCATCTTGGGTATGTACAATATTATGCAAAAAGCATTATGCAAGCGCCTCGTGCTAGTCGCACATTGTAAATACCCTCAAGTGCACTGCATCGCCACTTACACACTCACATCTGTGCATCATTTGTATAATATTAAATATACCCAGTTGTTGGGTGTCCGGACAGGTTGTGTATCCGGACAGTCGATTTTAAACAGCCATTTGAAAAAGTTTACAGGCAAAATCTCTTAGATGTTTTAGCACAAATGTTAGACAATATTATAGAGAACAAATATTCTTCTTCTTTCGTTTGAGGTAATAGTATTATGAGTTCCAACATGGGAAGAAGGCAACATTCATGACAAAGCAACTAACTTAGATTTAAACAGCACCGGGTGTTACTGCACTGTTCTCTGGCAGTTTAAGGGTCATATCAAATGTCAAATATTGATGATGATTAGCACTAATAGGCCATAGTTTTTATTTAATCCAAAGACGAAAAAGAAGGCTTCATTTTTGTTACGTGTCCGGACACCCAACCCCCCATCCTAGTGCATGTATGATACGCGCTGTGATTGGTTAAATTTGTATCAAAAATATTGTTACAGTGCACGGTCGTGCACTATAACTTTGATTTTTGCATACTTAGGTGCGTACAAAAGTGTATGGGAGTGCGCATCAAAAGCACCTTGCGCGTACTTATTGTTACCATTGTTTTTAGTTGTGCGCTTGTGATGTGATCGAGAGAGGCAATTATTGAAATCGAGAAAGGAAGACTCTTTAAAATCTAAAGTCAGGGGCCTATTTACTATAATAAATAGTGCAAGTTCTATTGATGCACCTTTACTGGACTGTATGAACTTCAAATACTAAATTATCCCTGGTGCTGGTCTATTTTACCTCGGCCTTCGGCCTCGATAAAACAATACTGCACTCGGGATAATTTAGTATTTGTCGTGCACATAATCCAGTGTAGTGCGTGAGAGTCCACGCACTATTTGTATAATATGTGTACTGAGAATTATGAAATATAAAGAGAGGTTTGTTGCGCACAAATTGTCGCCGCTTGCACAAATTGTCGCCGGCGTCAATCTAGGCTGCTGTTGCAGTGTCCCGTTTTTCTCCCAGTTGGCGACAATTTGTGCAATGAAATTAAAATTTAACTGCACAAATTGCCGTCAGTTTCGATGTTTCAAATTTGATATGACCAAGGATTTGACTCCGATCTGAGGGGGGGGGGGGGATTAATATGTTTTCAGGAAGAAAATGACCAGTGATGTGCCTCCTGCCAAAGTGTTTTGTTGGAGGGAAGGGGGCATCTCGGGATGAGTTTGGGCAACGTTTTGGAGGGGAGGTGGGCGGCGTCGGTCGGTGGGGGGGGGGGGGGGGGGAAGTGCACTAATAATTTGCATTGTTTGGTGGGTTTCTCTCGGCTCTGCGGGTTGGCTACACCGACGCCATCATGACTTGTTCGGACGGCTCTCGATACACTTTGTGGATGGGGTTTCACATTTTCTCAATTTTTGTGGATGTTACACGTTTTCTACTTCCCATGGTCGATGTGTGTTCGGAATTGTTTTCTGCTTTAAAATGCTTTTACTGTGGGGATGGGAGGATGTTCAATCCCGGGAGAGTTGGGGTGTGGGTTTTTATATGGAGTGGTGGAAGACTGCTCGCGGGTGGTGTCGTCGGTATTGCCGATTTGCAAGGCCGGGAGTGATTTGCAGGGGGGGGGGGGGTGGGTGGATGGGTATTGTTTCCTTTTCCTTTCTGTGACCGATTCTGCTCATTTAGTCTTCTTTCTTTCTTTTTTTTTTTTTTTTTAGTGTTGTTCGGATTCGACTGCTTTTGTTGGAGCAGTGAGGATTCTCGGGTAAACTTTCCCTTTTAGGGTCCACTCAGGAGATTTTGCTGTTTTGATGAGGGGGGGGGGGGCCCTTTATAAACAATTTCTAAATGCTCTTGCTATTCTTTATATGTTTTGAGGCTTATTATACAAAGTACAGTATTTGAGGCTCGTGAACATAGGGCGCGGGGGTGGAGGTGGTTACTCCCTACTATGTTTCCAAGTACGTAAAAATGGCCAGGCATATTAGTTAAAATTGGGCATGCTGCTTTACTTAGTGGAGCGCCCGCCTCATGATCGGCAGCTCGCGGGTTCGATCTATGGCCGAGTCATACAGAGACTTTTAAGGGCCTTCTGCTTTCCACATGAGTCAATACTAAAACATTAACATCACAAGGAATGTTGGCGGTTGGACACAATTTCCGCTGAAAATTTAAATTAACTAGGCCCTAGAGTCCAAAACTGTTGTTTCTGCTAGAGGCTTGACAGGGGGAGGGGGGGGGGGGGGCAGTGCCCCAGGCGACACTTTCAGGAAGCGTAAAACACAAAAGAGAGAAAAAAGTAAATGAAGAAAATAATTTTAAGGATTATTGCCCCCCCCCCCATTTGCAGGGTAAATGGATCAAAAATTTATTTTTTGAAGATTTAAAGTACGTGCTAAGAAATAAATAAATAAATAAAGCCCGGTTTCTTAGCTCCCATGCATGATTTTCCTCTCAGAACATCATGCGTTTGCGTTCTTTGACAACTTTTTGAAAAGGGGTTCAGAATTAAGAATAATGTTCTGTCCAGGCGCGATTTTAGGGGGGGGACTGAGCGGGCCTTGCCCCCCCCCCCCCCCCCCCTAGACCCCAATTTTTTTAGATCATTTTTGACCATTTTTGGTGCCTCGGCCCATCCCCCGAAAGAAACCTCTGGAGATCACCGAGAGGTCACTTTTTTCTTTGCTTTCCACAATTTTTTTGACATAATGGGATACGCCAAGGGGGGGGGGGGGGGCGACCGAGAGGTCACCGAGAGGTCATTTTTCTTTAAAGTCGAGTTGAGAAAAAAAAAGTTCCATGGCCATGCCCCCCCCCCCCCCCTCGCTCATCAAATCCTGGATCCGCGGCTGCATCTGTCTCTTGCTAAATAGGCCTACTGCTCCCCAGTATGGTTTATAGGCCTACAGCATTTACAAAGAAGAAGAAATACAACATCTTATGAGGGCGGCATTAGGATCAGGGGTGCAAAAAGGGCAAAGAGAAAAGAAAAGCGAAAAATGAACAAATATCATAAGTTTTCGGCTGTGGTGGTCCTCCCCATTCACAGCTAGGCAACTATAGTTTTTGAGGGTTTAAAATCGAGGGGGCATGTCCCCTTGACGCCCCCCCCCCCCCCCAGGATCGCCGCCTATGCAACTTTTGTAGCCTTGCTATTAAAAATCAGGTCTTGGCTATTTCTCAAGGGCTTTCTTTTTTGTTTTAACTCCCAATTAAAAAAAAAAGAAAACTGTTTATTTTAACTTCAAACTTGTCTAGGCCTACCGTTCAATTTCAATGGCCAATTACAAAATTTCATGGGTAAAATGCTCAAAACACTGCGTTTTTATGGATTGAAAAAAAAATCGCCACAAGTTGCTCGCTTCGCTCCTTCGCTTTTATCTACTTAAATGTAGAAACGTTTTGGCACGGGGGGGGGGTGCAGCTTCTTTGTTTACCCAAGTTGGCGCCACATAGTGCCGATTTACGTCACAGGGCCTGTCTACCAATCTATATAGGCCTATTTCATTGCCCCCCCCCCCCGATGAGCCACGGATTAGCTCTGTGGTTGTCCAATAATCTTTTTCTAATAATATTATAAGGATTCTGACCAAGGTCGCAATCATTAGATTTAACAGGGATGACTAGACTCGATCAAGATCAAGATCGGTCTCAAAAACGACACTGAGAATGCTTCCCTTATTCAATCGATTCGTTTTTATGTATGGTGGCAATCTGCGCTGCCAGCGCTGTGTACAGATTGACGCCGGCGACAATTTGTGCAAGCGACGACAATTTGTGCAGTGTGTTTTTGAAAAATTCTGTAGAGATTGACGCCAGCGACAATTTGTGCGGCGGCGACAATTTGTGCCGCAACAGAGGTTAGATGTAACGGTCATTTTCAATTAGAGTAACATCACACAAAGAAAAATAGCACAGTTCAAATGACATGACTTAACAAAATTGCATAAACTGGTATCGTTAGTGGTGAACCTGAAAAATAAAAAACACACTTTCATTTAGTTTTAATAAAATTTTATCTAAAGGATACTGGGTTCTAATCACTTCTATTGGTGCGCATCGTATCTTTAAAATAACCCCAATTCTCATGTTTATATTAGATCGTATATGAGAGTTTTAAAAAATGTTGGCTAATTGTAGAGTGCTTGCTAACAGGAAAGAATTGTATTTCCTCACCCATTTATTATAACAAATACTGGGAAAATGTAATTTATTTTAAATGCGTAATGTTAATCAGCAACATGTTATTCAGTAATCACAGAGAAAAAAAAAAATATGTCAGTTCCATCATGTCCATATGATATCGGATATCTCCTCTCACGGCAAACATCACTTCACAGGCAGGTCCAAGTGTAGACGAAAATGTAAGATGGAGATCTTGATGAAGTCTTATCCACTTCAAGTTCTGACATTAGAACAGAAAAAAAATGTTAAGCTATAAACGGTTAGATTCATTGAACGCTTTTAGTTCTGAAAGTATTGAAGATATCAACATTTATCTTCTGAATACGACAAAATATCTTTCTGATTACTGTAACTGGGGTTTAGGATATTTTTGACACATGACAAATCAAAGAATACTGATCATGAATATCGTAAGCCAAATGGGCACCATTTGATAACGATACAACCATCATGTCTGTGAGCGCAACTGACATTCATTATTGTAATGTTCAATTTGGAATTAGTTTTGAATGATGTCACCGTCACATGTCCCGTCAAAGATCGCATCTATACCTCCTGAGTCCGGTAAACGGTGCCTCGTACTGTACCAACAAGCATTATTGGGCCGAGATTACTTATTTCAACGATCGACTGAAATGTGATCAGTGACTCCTTATCAGATGGTATCATCTTTTTCAACCGTGTCGCGGATAGTAATAGGTAAAATGGAACGCGGAGGTGAATGCCCTTTCTTGTGATCACAAACATTAGAACGACTAATTCATGCTTTTGTAACGTGCCATTTCCACTATTGTGATAATTTGCTCTTTGGTCTGCCATCTTCCGAAATTCAAAGACTAAATGGTTGGTTGGTTGGTTATTTTAACTGACTGCTAAGAAAGCGTGTATATGCTTGTTAGTAAGCAACCAGAGGACCGACAGCTTTAAGTCCCCTCCGAAGGACTTGGTAATGAGGATTAATACCTTACCAAAGGGCATTAGCGCATCCACTTGGTTTCGAACCCGGGTACACCCAGTTACGAGACCACTGCTCTACCACTGAGCCACAGCGCCTCCTCAAACTATGATAAATGAACGCGCAGTTTTCGTATCATCGCACGACTAGCGTGACGTCAAAAGAAGCTTCCTACAGATTATTTTGTTTCTTTAGTGACGTCACAATTAGCTGTCGCAGTATAAGGTATATTAATTGTGATGTCACAATTATCTTGCGTAGTATACCGCTCACAGGTATACGCGCAATTTGCGCGTAAGTCGCGCACTGCTGCTACACAAGTACGCTCAGGCATAATCAGGCATTTTGTAGTCGGAACTTCCTTTCCTCCTTTTTATACCTTTTGCTCAATAGATGGTTTCCTTTATTTGAAATGCATTTAAATTTTGAGTATTTTTACAAAATTCTCGAGTTCGCTCTAGATATCTGATTTGGTTAATAACAGCAATATTGACTGTCTCAGGGTTGACATATATCGCCCTCACGAAATTCATATTACCCTCATCTTCGACTCGAGCGATATATGTCATATCGCCCTGAGGACAGAAATTATTGTTTTATTATTCAGTAGGCCTATTTTTTTCTTACAGCAAAGCTGCAGCAAGCAGTACGAGTTGATTATTGTCCAGTCAAGAAACTAAATAGCGTTTGATCGCCGGAGAATTTGAAACTTCGATCGAACAAACGTAGTCATGGCGTCTTCCCCCGCTAGTCGGTTTCAGTCCTTCTACGAGGAGGAAATGACAAATTAATCTACAAGGACTCCCAAAGCACCACCACTTCAATCTGTACAATGGGCCGTCGCATAGGCCTACAGAAGCAGCATGAATTCATCCGTTGACATACCTCGTCAATACTCTGAGGGTAAATCTATGTAGACCATAATTGTGACTCGTCACAACAAAATTAGACAGAAGTCGCGCGTAGAGAAGTCGAGAAAATGGGCAAAATAGTAAAAACTACAAAATTTTCGAAATTTTGTTTCTTCTATTTTCTGGATCTTCCATGTTTCAAGTATGCTCTGTTAAAAAATCTAGCGAAAATAATAAAGGGAAAGGGTCGAAAAGGCAATTTTTCTGCGAGTGTTTTTTTCTGTCAGTCAGATCTTTTTCGGAAACACGAGCGAGATCCAAAGATCAAATTTGGCTCCGCGCTAAGCTCCGTCCCCTAGCGACACACGCCTTCGTTAATTGGCCATTCATAGTCACGTGATCTCAGCAAAGAATGAGGCAATGTTGTGTGGTTTTTGAAAAGCGAAAACGCAATTTAGGAAAGAAAAAAAAAAAGAAAACCTGAGCGGGTTGGGATTACTATTATTTTGACGGAGATAACAAAGATGTGTCTCGTCGTGTGTTGTTACTTTTTAAAAATGGAAACTTTTATAGATTTTTTTTTTCTGAAAAGGGATAAATGATTGAACGGAAAAAAGTACATCGCATACATGCCCTCCTTCTAAACTCGTGCTTATGAGAGCTGAGAAAGTTGACAAACCTTGATTAAGACATGTAATCCGTTTTATCTAAATTTGAATTTTCACATGATACCAGATTGAAATGATAGAACAAGAGATAGGGAAAGGGGGCATAGAAAGAGGGAGAGAGGGGGAAAAGAAAGAGAAATTACCAAAGGAGGGGAGGGAGCGGTCTATGTAAAATTATGTCCATGATTGTTGTTGCGTGATTTTAGACCGAAGTCAAACTAATAAGACAAAGTCTTGGCTGTGGTTTGGTGGAGGGAAAGTTAACTGAATAGACTAAAGAAAATAAAAGTTAAAAAAAAAAAAAACTTGTCGAAGTTACTTCGGTATTTAGGTTTTGGCATGGTTGGTAAGGGCTCTCTTGAACATTTGCAAATCCCCAGGAAAGTGTAAAATAAAATGGATGACAGGATTGAACAAGGAATCCATGGGCAAAGGTGTGTGTGTGTGGGTCTGGATGGGGCCTGGCCTGGAGGAAGATAAGTAAACGCGTGGATAAAAGAGTGAACACTTAGGAAGGAAAGAAGTTTTCAAAAGCCTTGAGTGCTTTATGATTTATAAAAGCTATTAACACGAGGACAAAGAAAGACAACCAAAAGGACCTACCCCCCCCCCGGGACCTACCCCTCCTCTCCACCTTCCGGGCTTTAGAAAGACAGAACAAAGATATAGCTTTCAGCGATTCTGATCAAAACCGTGCCTTTATACGTCCACAAACGACAGCGAATTCTATAGTAAGGGTGGGATGGGATGGGGATGATAGATCTAGAGTGACAGCTAAAAGAAAGTAAGGAAAAACATTTTCAAAAGGCGGTTGACTTTATGGATTAAATTTTACTGAAAGTTGAAAGGAAGATGGGTATAGTGAAAATAACCAATATTCTGTTCTTTTCACTTCGCATCATGGGTGTCTAAAAATCAGATAGCACGTTCAAGAAAAAAAAGATCGATTTAAAACCTAAATCGCTACAAAGTTGGTTGTCAGTGAATACGAGTATATGCTTTAGAAGAGAGCAAAAAACTAAAACTAAAAGCAATTATTCATCAAAGCTTGCAATTTCACAAACCGGCTGCGATTTTTATCGCCATTTTTGAAAGGTAGTTTAAAAGAAAGAAAAGGACCTGGGACAGCAAGAAGATGATTATTAGGAAGGAGAACAGAGACTTGTTTAGCCATGTCAGTTTTTGTTTTTTTTTCATGGTTAATATTATAGCAATTTTCAAAAGTTTTTTTTGTTGATGTTGAATTAAGGGGGCACTCTTGCCAAATTCGGGTAAATAAACGTTGCCGTGGTTGTGAAGATAAATTTCCGTCGATTAATACTCAAACTCGTTTTCGTCATTATCACTTCTTACAGATAGCTTGAAGGAACGATGGAGTTTAAGAGAGAGAGAGAGAGAGAGAAAGGAAGAGAAAAAAAGTAGAATTTGATCTGATTTGATTTGATTTATTCCCGTTTGTACAGTAAACATGTAAACACAAATATATGAATTCAGTAGTAATTACATATACATAATGAGACAACATTGTAAAAGAAAGAATAGAAATACTGAGGAACTGAACGAAAACAGTTGACCTGACTGAAACAAGGGTAAAACGGGGAAGCATGTTAAGAAAGTAAAGCTTGTATAGGTGTGAGCCCCTGAAAATTATAGTTGTGTGCATACAATCAAGAGGGAAAAAAACACAGAAGTTAGAAATTTACAGTATAATCAAGAAAATTAGAGTCACGGAAACGAGTGAAGGTGCATAAGAGGGTCGGGAGCAGGAGCGTTTAGGCACGAGTTGTTGATTATTATTGGCTGAGTAAATATTTCTTAAGTTTACGTTAAAATTGTTAAGACTCATGTGTAAGGAATTCCAGTAAGTGGGTCCGGAGAAAACAAACGGGTTTTGATCGAAGCTGGTTCTAGTTAATGGTATTTTAAGAATTATGTTGTGGTAGGAAAATCATGTATAGGGTTATTCCTACGAAACATAATTCATAACTTATGGCGGTAAGTTAGTGGGGTTTTTGTTGTTGTTGTTTTTTTTTTTTAGTTTATACATAAATTGGTCAAGTTGTAAAAATGGATATCCTTTACCTTGAGCACATTATTCAAAAAATATATATAGTTGGTAATAAAGGGATATCTCTCTTGAACATTTGCAAAACCCGGGGAAAGTGTACAATAAATAAATTACAGTATTGAACAAGGAATCCAAGGGCAAGGGTGTGACTGTGGGTCGAGATGGGGCCGGGCAGGGAGGAAGATGAAACGCTAATGTCGCAGTCACACCAACGAAATCGACTCCAAACCGACCAATGGTATGTTATTGAAAATAACCCAAAAGTTTTGATCGGTCTGGAGTCGGTTTCGTTGGTGTGACTGCAACATAAGAAAGGAAGGAAAGAAGTTTTCAAAATGCTTGAGCTTTGTTTAGTGTTTTATGACTTTTAAAAGCTAAAAAAGAGGACAAAGAAAGGATAACCAAAAGGACCTATACCCCTCCCCTCCCCCTTCCGGGTTTTAGAAAGACAGAACAAAGGTTTAGCTTTCAGTATAACAGTATTGTGATCAAAGCGTTGCCTTTAACGGGCAGCGAATTCTATGGCGAGGGCGGGGGTGGCGATCGATAGGGCCATGCCGGGATTGATGAGGAATAATAGATCTTGAAGTGACGCTAAAAGAAAGGAAGGAAAATAAGTTTTCAAAAGGTAGTGGACCGTGGATTAATTTTATTGAAATCAACATTTAAGAAGGGTATAGTGAAGATAACCATTATTCTGTCAATGATCATGCTCTTTTCATCAGTGTCTTAAAAGAAAAAAGACCCAGAAAGCACGTTCAAAAGAAAGATCGATTTAAAAACTCCACAAGATGGGTTGTCAGTGAACACGAGTATTTTCTTTAGTAGAGAACACAGAAAAAGCAGGTAAAATCAATTATGTACAAAAGCTTGTAAGTTTCCGAACCGGCTGCGAGTTCTATCGCATTTTTTTTTTTTTGAAAGGTGAAAGAAAGAAATGGAACTGGGACAAGAAAAAGATGATTAGGAAGTAGAACACGAACTTGTATAGACATATCACTTTTTTTTTTAAATGGTTAATGATTATTAGCCATTTTTAAAAGTGGAGAAAAGAAATGTAACGATAATTTTGTTTAATTAAGGGGACGCTCTTACCAAACTGGAGTAAATAAACGTTCAGGAGAAAGATTTCCGCCGAATAATACTCGAACTCGTTCTCGTCATTTCACTTGTCGGCTTGAAGGAACGATAGAGTTTAAGAGAGAGAGAGAGCAAGAGAGAGGGGTTCGAAAAAAAGTAGAAAAGAAGGAGAAGAAAAAGGAGAAGACAAAGCAGAAGAAGAAGAGAAGAAGATGAAGCGACATAGGTGTTTGGGTGTATGGGGCGTTTGATAAGTGCTGTGTAAAATTGTTTTTTTTTTGTGGAGGAGATTGGTGGGGGTAGTACGTTAATGGCGCTGGCGGTTTTAAAAATGGAACCGTCAATTTTTATCTTCAATTCGCTTTCAAAATGATAACAGGTCGACTGAAATCACGGTCTTATAATAATCGTCGTATTGATATGTGATGTCAAACCGTGAAGGTAAAGAGAAAAAAGGAAGAACTGTCAAGTCATGATGACGGATCACGGCAAATTAAGAAAAAAAAAATAGGACTGAGGAAACATGTATTTATAAAAAAAAAAAGAAAAAAAGAAATCACACAAGCCAATTTTTATGTATACCAAGTCTTTCAGTATTGATTCTTTTCAATGCATCACGGTGCTTTATCCTGGTTTATCCAAATTACAATTTTTGTTGAGAAAACAAAGCGCAGATTCTGGAAGAGAGAAGGCCCCACGCAATGACTGCCCTGAAAAGCCCGCAACGCACAATAGCAGAGTAATACGGCTGCGAGTCTCGGCGGGAAGCTTTTCGGAGCCGTAAAACAACTTGTCTTTTTGCCATGGAAAACATTATAATTCATGACCGAAACAATTCAAAACTTATGTTTTTAGTGAGTAGAAATACTAAAGAATCAGGAAAACCAGTTTTCATTCCATTTCATTAACGGTTGCTAAGGCCTTTTCGAGGATGATTTTGACATTACCAGTTGGAAAACGTCTCGTGAAGACAAAACGGAAGTCAAACTTTAAAAGCGTTTTTCTCGAAGAAATACTTTTCCAGAGCCCCCGCCTTCTCGGGGTTTAACGGCAATTATCTCAACAAATACTCTACCCCTCAGCTTGAGCTATATATCAAATTAAAGCATGAGAAAATGGGGAGTCATAATCACTCAAAATATGACATTTCAAAAAATGCGACTTCTGTCTGATTTTGACGTGACGGGTCACATATAATATATCAGATATTGCCTGCTCTATCAGCTCTGTGCGCTTCCAGGAAAATGTAATCCCTCGGGAAAAATATAACTCCGTCGGGGGAATGAAATGCTATATTAAAACTCTAGGCAGGCAATATCTGTATAATATATTTAGTCATTTGCATTTTGCTCCTCATTTTTACACTATTCTAATCAATCGGCAAAAAATTCCGATTATATCTAAAATACTTTTCCTACATTATGTGTTACTGAATTTCATTTATACTCTAATATTGACAGTCCAACATCTCGAAATTAGTTACTTACCTCTAACGTTTTAACTCTTTCTCTATCCACACTTCTCCTTTCTTTGCTCGTTTAACAACCAAATCACCATTAGATATTTGCTTGACAATGTAATTACGATTTGATTTGCCTGCCAAGGAAGCATCAGGTTCAAGGTTATCACTATAAAGAGTAGGTTTTTGTTTATAGACCGATACTCTAACTCTTCCAATGAGTGTTGGAAACGTGATTTCATCTTTTATCTCGATAGCGGATATACCCTCATTTGAATCTTCAGGGTTTGTAGATTCTTTCGATCCTTTCGAGTCCGTGGAAATTGACGACACTTTAGCATAGACGACTTCTTTGCAATCATTTGCCACAACTGTCATGTGCTCAGCCTTCCTCCTTTTAACAACATCCACAAACGAAAAGATGTCTGTGATGCTATTTGTAATTGGTTTAAATGCCCCAGTAAAAAGTTGGAGTGCCTTTGTTGCCATGTTCTTGCCAATTTTTTTGAAGTATAGGCTAAGTACTAAGAGATAGAACTGAAGTTGACAGGCAATATTAAGTAGTGTTCTTTCTTCCACCCCTTTCAGACTGAATACAATTACAAATGTAAATTGCTCAGAGAGATGATGCTGTTCTGATTGGTCAACTGTGAACTTTGCACTGAAGCACAAATAGCTACTCGTCACATGACGAAACGGAACTCAGCCCAATAAAATACGTATAGCATTTCAAACTGCACCTATCAAAAAAATGTTTGAAACGCCACGGCATTTCAAAATTAATTTTTCTCCTTATGAATTGGGTCAAAGATGATTATCATTGTGAATTACCCCGTAAGACCCATAAACATGATAAAACAAAAATTATTGAACCATCCATGTTTTCTGTCGAAACAATTGACTTATTCGTCTCATTGCGTACAGTTTTTATCTTCTAATCCTAACTCTAAATTAACGGATGCAAACTTTTCTTTTGAAGATATACTCTAGGCCATCCAGCAAACAAAAGCACCAAGTTCGGCATGAACACTCCTCATCATGCTCATGTCCTACTAACAGTCGACGAGCGTTGGCCAGTATTTTCAGGTAAGCTTGTAAAATGAAAATCTAATGTTTTGGGGTTTTTTTAATTTGAATCCAAATACGCCGCCACCCGATAATGATTATTTTGTTTTCCTGTAAAGTAATTTGTTGACAAATTAAACTATCGACAACTTAACAACTAATTTAATATGGTAAAACTGGTTGGATTATGGGGACAATAAGTGATGTTTACAATGATATCTGCAAAGCGAGCCCGCACTTTTTTTTAATTTTTGATAGCAATTATTCTGTAGGGAGCTGAATGTTAGCCATAACAAAATTAGGATACGTAATGTAGTCGAAGGTAACACATTCTTTCTATTCATAGGCTTTCCTCGATGGTTTTATCCACTGCATGTTTTTACTTCTTTTTTCTAAAAGACAAAGTCAGGACTGATGCGTCTCATTGTGACTTTTTTTCTTCGATGAATCACAATCTTCATTTCCTGCCGGAGAGGGGAGAGCATTCTTTTTGCATCAGTGCACAATCGCACAATTCACTTGACCCATTGTAATAAACTTTCTGTTTCACAACAGTGAGTTTTGTAATAATGAGTTATAGAACTGGAATTTACCGGAAGTAGCCGAAGGCCAGCTCTTTTTTAACCCTTTACCTACTAGAACCGAATGGCTCTTATATGAACCTATTGGCAAGATGAGAATTCAGTAGTCATCGGGTCATACCAAATATGGTACTTTTATCCGCCTCGACATCACGACCCTAACCCATCCCGCTAATCATATTGAAGACAAGGTTATCAGCTTCCTTGGAGCCTCTGTTTTTATCAGAGTGACCGGTCAAAACTGAAGAATTGCGTGCAATCCCAAAATGCAAACAAAAGATAATTACAAAATTCCTTTTGAATACAAAACTGATAAAGGGTTTGCAAATATCTTTTTCAAGTATTTGAAGATGTTTGCGTAGCATAGGAAGGGGATGATAAAAATTTCAAAAATATCTAGTGCTTAGAAAACAATGGGACCTGAAATCACATGATCATGTCACCTTGTAACTATAATGTTTGGTATATTGTTCGTGCAATTTTATTGTATTAGGTACGATATTTCTAAAAGTTCTGAACGAAAGTTGATAAGAACCAAAAGGGAAGCCTGTGTAGTATCAGATATAAAATTAACCCAATGGCAATTATTTCGGCACTGCTACTTGTAGGTTAAATTTCAGTAGATTTCACTCTTTTTCCGGATACCAGTTAAGTCCAGGTAATGGAAAACCTTTTGCAAAAATTCTCGGTCTAGTTGTTCCTGTCCAGGCTTTTTTTCTCTCTAAATCCCAGCACTGCTAGAAAGTAGAAAGTATGAGAGCCAGAATGAATTTGTAAGAAATGAGACATCACCGAATGGCAAAATAACAACAGGGCACTATTTCCTTTATTTCATGTTTTCTTTACTTTCATTTTGATTATTTTCAAAGTATCACAAACATCATTTCCTCTTTTTTCCCCCTACCCCCTTTTTTTCTTTTCCTTTCTTTTCTGTCCTTTCCTTTTTGCATAGTTCTGATTTTTTTTTATTATCTTTGCTTCCTCTTTTTCCCTTCCCCCTTTTGTTTTTCTTTCTTTTTCTGTTTTTCCCCTCGTTTTTTTTTCTCAGAATCCCCTTTTTTTCATACTGTTTGACACCATATTTGGCCCGACATTATCAGCCCACAATCAGTGAGAGGTCACAGGTGAACAGAAGAGTGCATGAATATTTGATAGTGCATGTACTTGATCATGACTAAATGATTCCAAGTGAATTTATAAATCAAAAGCAGTTTATACCAGGGAAGCGCTGTAACAGAGTATTCGGTTATTGGGTTCAGAGTCTCAGACCCTGACGTAGAAGACTATATTTCAAAGGGTATCCAACAACAGTCCTGTACGCTACAGACCTGAAAAATTCGCCTCCACATTGAAATAAATCTGGTATCTAGAGAATGGTATTTTTCAGATTTATAAAATTTTGAATAAAAACCCAATCAGACTAACTGAAATGTAAGTAATATAAACAACTAGCATTAAGGATGAAGAACATTTCTCATTTTAAGAAGATTTCAAGTCTTTCCTTTTAGTAATTGGGACGCCCCTCCTCCCGACGGTAGCACGTGATTTTGTTTTGTGATCGATTGTAAGTTTAAAGTGTGTAGACTGTCCCATCAGAAATGACCGAAGCTGATTCGCTAAATTCCCTGCGTCGCCAGAGCGCTACGTAACGAAAAGACCCATAAATACATACCTTAAGCGATTTGACTTTCTCTTCGCTCTGATCAATATGTGTATTGTCTTGTACCGCGGACCATGTGTTTTAGTAGGGGGCCCGAGATAGCAAAGCTAGGTTGGGCCGTTGTTGGCAATGGTCGGCACCGGCGTAGGTCGGCAAGCCAACGTTGGGTCAGTGCTGGTTTATTGTCATATTTGTCGGAGAAGTTAATGTCGGATTATCATGATAATGGTCGGGTAAAGGACGTTGGTCCAGCGTCGGATCAGTGTCGTATTGGTTGGCAAGTTAATGTGGGAATATGGTGGGGCAAATGACGCTGGCCGAGAGTCGGATTAGCGTCGATTTGTCAGCGAAATTAATGTCGGATTAGGGTCGGGTACTGACGTTCATATGAATTAATTTTGCTTGATATTGACTGTCAACTCGACGTAGAAAATACCAGCGCTCAACGGTGTGTACCAGTAAATCTGTACAACATACATGGAAAGGACTCGTCTTCAGTCATGCTATCATCCCATAAGTATTCAATTAAACTCAGTAAAATTGACTTTATGTTCGGAATTGTTAAAAATCTGTCCTTGCGTAATGCGTAAGGCGTTTTTATGTTTAAGTTGCCAAAATATCAGTTTAGTTCTTTGAGGATCAATCTTGCAACTCAAAATTGTAAGTCTGGGTGGCGAGAACATTTAGCGACTCCAGAGAATATGTTTACAGGCTACACAGCACGTCAAACGTAGGTGGTTTGGTCCAACCCACTAGGGCAAGAGCGTACGGTCGCAGCCTCGGTGTCGCATTTGTCGAAGTTAATTTCGGAAAAAGGTCGATGATGGCCGAGCGTCGGATTAGCGTCGTATTAGCCCGGGAAATCAATGTCGGATAAGGGTTTTCGGGTAAAAGACGTTGCGCAGTGTTGGATCAGTGTCGTATTTGTCTGCAAAGTTTAGGCGGAATATGGTCGGGAAGATGACGTTGTTCGAGCGTCACACCAACGTTGGGTCAGTGTCTTATTTGTCGCGCAAGCATGCGCAACTCTTTCATTTTTACCATCTGTTGCATCGCGGGTGGTTTCTTTCTCTAGTAGTACCATTATCTCGAGGAAGGGGGATTGTCATCTCGAGATATTTGAGCAGTATGAAAACTTGTCATTTGTTGACCGTTTTAATCATTGTATTGTTCTTACGGGAGACACCAAGTGTGATTTCTTGAAGGCTCTGTTTTCAGCTTAAACGAAGCATTTAGTTGAAATACATATGCATTACAACACATAAATACGACAGAAAATAGGATCGTCACTCCCCATTCTATGACGCTTATTGATCATATGCTAACTAACTCGGCAGAGAGTGTAGAACTCATGGTGTAATACATGCTGGAGTCAGTGATCATTGAGATACATGATATGGAAATCGAAACACGCAGGATGACTAACTTAAGGAGACTATCTGATATTGACTTGGATGTGGAGATATATATTTATATATAGGCTCCGTTAACAAAATTTAGATTTAGTTAACGGAGTCTTCATTTATGATTTTGCCTTTTCTTTCGATATTTTGACCTGTCGCAGATCTTTTGAACTTCCTATATAAATTGTTGGTGGCAGATGAGTTTCGAGCAATGACCTGCCGCACACCTCAGCTGGATCAAAGCGAATTCTTTGGGATACATGTATATATTGGAATAATAAACATTTTGACCCGTCGCAGTCTTTTGAACTTCCTATTAACTATATATAGATATATATATATATATATATATATATATATATAACGACGCATTTTCAAATTGACATTAAACACTTGATAAAGCCCTAAGGGCGAAAATTCGTGAAATTTCTTTGGTTTACGGAGTTTTTTATTCGTTTTTTAGTTTATACATGTATATATATATATATATATATATATATATATATATATATATTGATATGGCAGTCTTTATGCACAGAATGGATGCCATCTCTCATTTTCAGAAAACCTAAACATCCTTTTGAGCGCTGACACTTTTCCTTGCCGGACATCCGTTGCCTCATGCATTTGGAATGACTTTGAATGGCATATGTCTTGACTGTCATTAATTCTATAGACCACCTCTGCGTTTTTTTTTTATACCCAATTGTCCGAAAAACAAAGAGATGAAGTTGACAGCCAGAATCCATTTTGTGAATAGAGACTGCCATATCAATAGGCAGTGGCGGCACCAAGGGGGGGGGGGGGGGGCATTTGCCCCCCACTCAGAAGCTTTGCCCCCCCCCCCCCGCAATTTTGAGGACTGAAAAGAAAAATTATACAGTAATTTTTAAATAAGTAGATGTTGTCATAAACATCATATTCAAGCGTGAAGTGCTCTAAAATACCATTTTCCGCTCTTCAAAACTTCGATTGAAAACAAAAAAGTGGTTATTTTTGGCTCGCTCCCTTCGCTCGCTCGTCATATTTTTAAATTTCTTTTCTAAAATGCAATTAAAAACAAGAAAAGTAGCCATTTTCGGCTCGTTCCCTTCGCTCGCTCGTCATATATCAGAATATTTATTCGAAAATGCGATTAAAAACCAAAAAAGCGGTTATTTTTTGTTTGCTCGCTTCACTCGCTCGCAAAATTGATATAAATGTGTGTAAGAGGGAAAAAAAATCCAATAATTCAATTATCCCCCCCCCCCCCACTCCTCAAAGGGGATTTACGCCGGCAACTAAAACTGGTGCTTCACGCTCGATTTTCCATACACGCAAAAAAAAAAAGATTGACTGCCCCTGCCCTCCCTCCCCCAACATTTTCTTTTGCCCTCCATTTGCCCCCCCCCCCCCCACTTTAACAATCCTGGTGCCGCCACTGTCAATAGGGATTGTTGCAACTTTCATTTTGGGGTATTGGCATATGAATGGTCATCGTGCTCACATCCTCACATATATGTCGGGGAAACTTTTACCCAATATTGGGTTTTTAAAAGAAAGAAAATGCATGTTTTTGGCGAGCTGCAGCCCATTAATGAGTAAAGTTTATCATTTAATTTAAGTTGGCAAAAACTTGGCCTTTTTTCACGATTGGTTTTAAACTTTTGAATATCTAGTACTGTTTTTTTCGGGGGGGTGTTACCTCTTATAAAAAAAGAACATTTTAGACGAAATGAATTAATTAAAACAGTGGGTCAAATGCATATATGGAATATGAATGGTAATACAGAGATATGATAATGCAATTCAAGCCAAATGCAATGCTTATCTTATCAATGATTACGAATCCCTAATATTTTGTTATCAATACATCAAAACGTAATAACACTATAGTGCGCCCCCTCCCCGAAAAACAAATTTTACGGCTGGAATAAGTCTCGCCATCTTACCATTTCCAAATATTTTCAGAAGATTTCAATTTCTGTGGACTGCCTTTTCTATAAAATGTTTTTTTTTTTTAAGTCCTAAAATAATTTACGGTTACGGTTACGGTTTGTGAAAGGGTGTGGAATTCTGTCTTGACATGATTTATTTTCATTCTGATTGTTATCACTGAAGTTGACAGTAATGTAAAAAGAGTTGGAAATTTTCCTGTTTCGAAGGGTTTATGAAAATTATATTCTTTGCTGTGTGTATGTTTTACATATCTCGTTAATATGCCATGTTTGAGTGAACAGTTGAATGCTTGTCTTGCAATATTACATTTTGGTAAGTTTTGGTATTTAAGCCGCTTTACAGAGAATGTCAAAATAGGAATATGACCACTTAGTCATGCAGAAACATTAATAAAGCAAATAATCAACCAATCAGTCAATCAATTAGGTAGTCGGTCAATCAATCGATCCGCCAATGGGTCATTCATTCCATAAACACATTTCAATAACCAACCAACCAGTAATACACTCATTCATTAGCATTCCTATTTACTTCAGTGGGAAAACAATGATACCTGTTTTTAATGTCTTTTTTTCCATCTGAAAAAAAAAAACCAGCAGGGTAAAAATAAATGATGAAATATCAAGTCTCTCCTTTAAAAAAAAAAAGAAAAATCAGTTTTTAGACACGATCAAGAAATTTACACTTCTGCATGCAAATGGTAGTAATTTTCTTGCGTCAACTCACCTCCCTTTTGGCCTGTTAGGATTGAATGATTGTATAAATTAGTTTAATCGTTTTCAGTATCCCCATTATTTTCTAATGGGGCGTTATGAATTATAATAGATCGACTGATTTTGTGAAACTGCAGAACAATCACACAAAGAACAAAAAACATTTTTAACCTTGCACATTTTCCAAATTACACTTCCTTGTATTATTGATGGTAAAATTATGATCAGAAACAAATATTCAGTTTTTAATCGTTCATTAAAAAATGGACGTAATGTTGATGTGGATTAAACGTATGTACTTATTTTTTTTTTAATCAATATAATCTTTTTCATGTTTATGTCCTGAGAAGAGTTCTACTTAATTTACAGTTAATGCTACAGCAAGCGGTGTATCTCAAATATCCTATTGAAAATAGTCCATTAAAAGGAAAGCTTTATGATTAATTATTCAAGATCAGTTACATTATTTGGCAATGGACGAGGATATACTTTTAACATAAAGTATTTTAAACAGTAGATTCGGTTTTCGTAAAGGTGCATTAGAGATTTGTGCACTTTCAAATTTTATATTAGCCAGAGTAATATACACTACCCTTTTCCACTGGACACAAAGAGCATTAAATTTTGAACAATATCACAGTAAGCATGTCGTTGAAAAATAAAGCTGTTCAATAGAACCCTCATACGGAACATAATGAAACATAAGTATATATATATATATATATATATATATATATATATATATATATTTGTGATTAGGTAACATATACAACAGCCTTGGCAACTCTCGTGGAAATAAATACATGTGAGATCAATTGAGAGAATAATAGGATAGCATGAATCAAAGTTCCCCAGAGCTGTCCTACCATTCATGACCATTTGGAAATTGTGCAAAGGTTGAAAAAATGTCTCCGCCGAGAATCGAGAAGAGGCCTTTGGCTATGAATTCCAATGCCTTAACCACTAGACCACGGAGACGGGCCATTGGTTTCGGTGACTCAAAATTCCCCTAATCGACTGATTGACAAATCTTCAACCCTCACTATTAATTCCTTTGTTGGTGGCAGATGAGTTTCGAACAATGACCTGCCGCACACCTCAGCTGAATCCGAGCGAATTCTTTGGGATACATGTATATGTTGGAATAATAAAGATTTGTGATCAGGTAACATATACAACAGCTTTGGCAACTCTCTAGGAAATAAATACATGTAAGATCAATTGAGAGAATAATAATGATAATAATGATAATATTGATAATAATAATAATAATGATTATAATAATAATAATAATAATAATAATAATAATGATAATAAATCATTTATTAAACCCAGAAACTATATGTATATATTCCACTGCGCTGCAAGAGCTCCTAAATGCCTTTGGTGCATAATACTATGATTTTAAAAACATGGACAAAAATGAAAGAAAAATGAGTTTATATTTAAAACATTATTAATAACATTTTACTGTTGATTGAAGGTTTTTAATATATGAGATTTCCTGATATCTAGTTGTAATCTGTTCCACACTCTGGGGGCTATACAAAGGAATGATCGGTCACATAGGGTTACTTTCGTTTTAATTGAGGAAATCTGCAATAACAGTGTGTCGTGTGTACTACGGAGATTACGACCATGTGTTTGAGTTTTAAGATTTAATAATTCAGTAATATAACTAGGAGCCTGACCATTTAGTGCTTTATATACCATCATCAGGGCCCCGTAACACAAAGCTGAGCTGTTGATCGTACAATAAATTTTTGCAATTGATTGCACATAGTGGTCAATGCAATCAATCGCAAAGATCAATCGTACGATCAATTGCTAAGCTTTGTGTTACGGGGCCGTGATCATTAATATCTTCAATATCTTCAATTCTTTGGCGTACGTGCAACCAGTGTAACTCCCTTAAAAGTGGTGTGACATGAGAAAATCTTGGGAGATTACAAATCAATCTTGCACATGTGTTTTGAATCCGTTGCGACTTTGCTATCTGTGAATTTGGCAGTCCATACAAAAGGCTGTTGCAGTAATCTAGTTTACTTGTGAGACATGCATGAATGACAGATTTCATGCTATCTTGATCAAAATATTTACGTGTGCTTCTCAGATTATAAATCATATGATATGCTGAATTACATACGCTAGTGATTTGTGATTCCATGTTCAGGTGGGCATCAAAGAACACTCCTAGGTTTCTCACCTTATTGGATGGTTTTATAGTAGTGTCACCAGCTGATATACCGTTTAACTTGAATTTAGAGACCTGCCTGGAGTACCAATGACTAACAGTTCTGTTTTCCTATCATTCAACATCAGCTTATTCTGTAACATCCAGGTTCTAATATACTTAATGCATGATTTCAAAACAGTGATGGTGGTACAATACTCTTCGTTCAATATGACAGAATGACAAATATACCTGTGTGTCATCTGCATAGCAGTGACAAGTAATAACCGGGAACTCCTTCTGAATGTTTGTGAGGAGTCTGCTTGTATACAACGTAAACATTAGGGGGCCGATACGTGACCCTTGCGAGACACCAAAGGGTACCTTAAACACATCCGAGACAGTGTCTTCCAATTCAATTGCCTGTTTCCTGTCAGACAAATAAGATGCAATCCATTCGAGAATTTTGCCATCGATCATAAATTGTTTTTTTTTTCAGAATTTCCAACAGACACAAATGGTCAATAGTGTCGAAAACACTACTCAAATCAAGAAAGAGTATAATAGCGTAGCATGATTCAAAGTTTCCCAGAGCTGTCCTACCATTTGGGAATTTTGCAAAGTTTGAAAAAATGTCTTCGTCGGGAATCGAGACAGGGCCTTTGGCTATGAACGCCAATGCCTTAACCACTAGACCATGGAGACGGGCCAGTGGTTTCGACGACTCCAAATTCGCTTTAAACCGACAGACTGACAAATCTTCAACCCTCACTATTAATTCCTGTGTTGCCAAAGCTGTTGTATATGTTATCTGATCACAAATGATAATTATTCCAACGTATACATCACACTAAGAAAAAAAAGTGCAATTTTGCACCCTTTAAATGTAACACTGGGAGCTCCTTTCTGGGTGCAACTTTGCACCTTTTTAAGCTTTTTGCACCTTTAAAGGTGCAGTTAGCTACATTTTGCACCCTAAAGGGTGTAGAAATGTACCCTTTTAGGGAAGGTGCAAATTTACACCTTTTGGACGCAAAAATTTCTGCACACTAAAAGGTGCAAAGTTGTACCTTTTAGGGTGCAAACGGGCATTTCCGGTTGCAAAAAAGAACAGAAAGGTGCATTTTTGCACCTTTTTCCCTATAAGGTGCAAGATTGCACCCAAAAAGGTGCTGCCAGTGTTGCATTTAGGGTGCAAACTTTAACATTTTCTTCAGTTTTTTTTTCTAAGTGTGATGTATCCCAAAGCATTCGCTCGGATCCAGCTGAGGTGTGCGGCAAGTCATTGTTCGAAACTCACCTGCCACCAACAAAGGAATTAATAGTGAGGGTTGAAGATTTGCCAGTCTGTCAGTTAAGCGAATTTGGAGTCGCCAAAACCACTGGGCCGTCTCCGTGGTCTAGTGGTTAAGACATTGGTGTTCATAGCCAAAGGCCCGGGTTCGATTCCCGGTGGAGACATTTTTCCAACCTTTGCAAAATTTCCAAATGGTAGGACAGCTCTGGGGAACTTTGATTCATGCTACGCTATTATTCTCTCAATTGATCTCATATATATATATATATATATATATATATATATATATATTTTATATATATATATATATATATATATATATATATATGTGTATATATATATATATATATATATATATATATATATATATACAGTTTCTTTCGTGATGTAAGTGCATGACAAGAACTCAACTTTATTCGTAATCAGTCCAAAGAGCATGCTCTGAATAATCAAGAGAGGATCTAATATTCGTTTGATATAGTATGAAATGTCCTTCTTTCGGCATATGCCATGTCCTTGGTGGTAGTAGTGGTGACTACACAAAGAGGGGATCTTCGAGAAGTCTCAGGATGACAACCACCCACACATCTGAAAAGAAAATAATAAAGGAACAGATGTTGTAGTCTGATGCAGTACCCTGTTATACGGAGACATACATCAGTGTACATGTGTGCATAAGCATAAATACTTTTGCTTGTTAGTCTAACTTTGACTTTGCCAAAAGATTAGTTGGTGTAAAATTTTGGCTAAAATATGAGTCATCATTTTTCCTTTACCTTATAACTAAGAAATCCTGTAAATTGTATGTCACTTAATGTTATATGATTTTTCATACTTTCTTCATATAAAATCCAGCCTGTAATAATCAGGGAATACCAAATGGCATTTTTTTCCCCTGCAAGTTTCATTGATACAAGGCATTTTTAAAGCTTCGAAAAGAGGTTGAAATTGAAGTAGTCACCAGAATGAAATAAATCTTACCTTACTCTAATGCTCTATTTTTTTTTCTGTCCATACGCGTCCTTTCTTTGCACGTACAATAACGATTTCGCCGGTTGAAGTGTGGTTGACGATAAAATTACGGTTTGATTTTCCTTCGATGCAGCAGACAGGTACTGCGTCGGCGTAATCACGACTAGACCTATATTTGTAGACCGACACTCTAACTCTCCCTGTGAGTGTGGGAAATGCGATATAATCATTCTCGCCAATAGGAGACTGGCCAGTAGATTCTTTCGAGTTCTTAGATTCCGTAGAGGTCTCAGATTCTTTCGATTTCTTAGATTTTGTAGGGTTCTCAGATTCTTTAGAGTTATTCGAATCTTTAAAGTTCCCGCAGTCATCAACAAGTGAGTCTACTTTTACAAAGATAACATCCGCGGTGTTATTTGCGACATGGGTCATATGCTCAGACTTCCTCTTTTCAGAAACGTTCACAAGCGAGAGGATTGCTGTCATTCCCTCTGTACAGGCTGATATTGCCCCTGAAAAAATGGCAACCGATTTTGACGCCATTTCCTTGAGTGGCAGAAGGTTCCCCCATGGATACTGAGAGGAAGCAGTGACTACCTACTACGCTAGACTGATTACGAGATCTTCTGGTCAGTAAAGTCGAAACAGGAAAATAATTGATTGTCGGGCTGGGTAACTATGAACTTCGAACTATCGCACAGATAGTAGCTCATCACATGACTAAAAGCTAGAGGCACTACAGCACCGCTTTCTTTCCCCCTTGAAATTTACTTTTTGTTTCAATGAACTTGGGAGACATAATACATCAGTTTTAAACGGTTTAGTCGAGGGGAAATATGCCTAACCATGCTATTAAAGAATAGATATAGATGAAATCGTTTTTGTTGTTGTTTTGCGGGGGGGGGAGGGTGTTGCGGGGGGTGCATGTTCTTTTTTCGAAGGGGGGGGGGGGGTGATTTACCTGGGACAGGAGGTAGGTTTCAAAGAATGATTTCATAACTACTGTTTAATATTAAGAACATTTTTTTAACATTTACGTATATATTAAGCTGAAGTCTCAATTACGCAAAAAAAACCCGCAATTAGACATGAAGGTATATATATATATATATATATATATATATATATATATATATATATTTAAATGAAAATAGGTCTGCTTGGCATCTAGATAATACAAGAATCAGAGTTGGTAGTAGAATGCCATAAAAAAATAAAATCATAGATTTTAAAAGAAAACGGAGCATAGCTCTCAAAAATGAAAAGCGAAGTCACACTCTTCGTCAGTGCCCACGGTGTGACAAAAAGTGTAAATCAAAATCAGTTTCTGAAACAGACGAAAAAACACGTCTGTTCATAACAAGCATATGTGGGAGTCTGATTTTTTTTTTTTTTTTAACTCCGATTATACTGAAATACATTGATGCTTCGTATCATTGATTACACTTTTGGTATATTATTATTTCTTCTCTTAAATTGAACGCTTATATAAGATCTGGGTCCTTGGCAACGCTCTGTACGGAGTCCGCGCAGAGCGTTGCTAAGCAGCTACTGTAAGAAAAATTATGTTTGCATATATCTTGTCATTAAACTCTATACACTGAGGAAGGCCAGAGGCGGGCCGAAAATTCTGAACAATAAAAGCCAATGTTGGATTTACACATGGCGTATCTTCGACTCTTTTTGAAGTTATTGCTGTCTTCATTATTAATCATCCAACACGTGGGTATTATTCTCAAAATGTATATATATATATTTATATATATGTATATACATATGAGAATATTAATGAAACTTGGGAAATCGCAATGTACATATTTTTTTCTTTACGATCACATATATACCTCTATACATGCATAAGACAAAGAAGGTACAGTTAATGCACTTTAACCCGTAAAGTTCGTTTTGTTTCCTGAAATCTTAAATTTTCGTCGATCCCTGCCATCTACGTCAGAAGAAAGATTGTGATCAAATATATACAAATACGAGATGTATTTCTAGTGGAAGTGTATATTTGTCATGTAAATATATTTATATATATATATATATATATATATATATATATATATATATATATATCATATTTCTAAGAATGAAACAAATGCTGAACTGACTAACTTTTTTATGCAAGAAAATCTGTGGGTATCATTTTCCAATTCTGAGCAACTGCCACTGTACACTGCATCCGAAATGCCCATTCCTCTATCAAACCAGAGTAAGGAATCATTCATGAAACTGGAGGGGGGAAAGGTTGGCATGGAATGGCAGGAGCAAAGTTCCGTTCTATAAGTGTAATCTGAATTTAATACTGAAACACACAGATTTCAGGCCTCATAAAACCTTGTAAATCATACTCTTGATTGAAGCCCCTGCAAATTATGTTCGTTATTTTTTTTCTTTATATTCTATTTTTCTTCTTATGTTCGTCTTCTTCAACAAATCACCTTTTTAATCATTTTCCAAAAATAAATGACTCCAAACTTTTCTTCTTAACAGGTCAAAGAAAATATCTATGTTATCACGATGAATTATTATAGGGTTATCAATTTCCCATTATCTTGCTTGGGTAACAAAGTAACCGGTCGAAATATTAAAAGTGGCGATATTTGTCAGTCCGTAAAAACGCAGTGTTTTAAGCATTTTACCCATGAAATTTGGCGATTGACCAGTGAAATTCTTTCAAATGCTTGACCTTCAGCTTCTTTGCAATTGCTGTAGCATAATAGACTAGGCCTATACTGGACAATTCGTTTTTGTTTCAATTCAATAATTTTCTTTATTTAAAAAAAAATGCCTTGCAGCCAAAGGCTGAATAACGCATGTTTTACATCACTGTGTAAATTATTTCACATTAAAACATGACAATTCTATCATGTACTTTAAAAAGGAAGCCTCCAAAAATATAAAGAATAGCGAGAGCATTTAAACATTCTTTACACAGGTTCCCCCCCCCCCCCCCCAATCAAAACAGCGAAACCTCCTGAGTGGACCATAAAAGGGAAAGTTCACCCGAGAGGCCTCACTGCTCCAGCAAAAGCAGACGAATCCGAAAAGCACTCAAAAAAATATGAGCAGAATAGATCCCAGAAAGGAAAAAATAACTACACTCATCCACACCCGCCCCGCCCCCCCCCCCCCCCTGGAAAATCACTTCCGGCCCCGGGAATCGGCAACACCGACGACACCACCCGCGACGGCGAGCAGAGTTCCCACCATTCCATACACAAGAACGCACATTAATCCCCCCACAGATCGTGGTCAAATCCTTGGTCATATCAAATTTGAAACATCGAAACTGGCGACAATCTGTGCAGTTAGGTTTTTATTTCATTGCACAAATTGTCGCCAACTGGGAGAAAAACGGGACACGAGCGGCACAGATTGACACCGGCGACAATTTGTGTAAGCGACGACAATCTGTGCAGTGTGTTTTTGAAAAATTCTGCACAGATTGACGCCGGCGACAGTTTGTGCAGCGACGACAATTTGTGCCGCAACGTGGTATATTATTGAAGTTATAGTCGAACGTAGCACATATTTACTTATTATTTCCCTTATTTTTCTAGATCTTTAATTGCATATGTCTCAATTTGACTAAAATGGATATATCTGCATTGAAACTCTTCACTTGGAACACAGGGAGGCCTATTCATAAGCAAGATAAGTAAATGGGTATCTCACCGGCCTGGAGACTAGTTCGCGACTAGTCGGCGACTGGATTGTCTGTTGGTTGCGGAGACGTCTCCGCGGCGACGTCTTCTTGAGACCAGCCTTGTCTTCGGGGAGTCGCGAGAAGTTTGAACATGTTCGATTTTTCGGAGACTTTTCCCAGTCTCTAGCAAGTCTCGGAGACGTCTCCGCTATGTCTCCAGCAGTAGTGGAGATTACTTTTATCCGCGACGTTGCGGATACGTCTCTGATGCGTCTCCTAGAAGTCGCGCCTTGGAGAGAGCGCAAGCCATTTTTTGGTCGCAGACGTCGGTGCTGAGATACGGCCTTAGGCTGCCTTTCTCAACCTCGGAAGGGTTGAAGGAATAATCGTTGGAAAATAATGATTCTTCATTGGGAACTAATTTGGGGGGAAAAATCATTCTAACTTACAAACTCTGTTTCTCTGCTCCGATTCCCACGTCCAGTGATTCCTGCTACATTTTCTACACCAGGCATCCCATTCCGAAAGAACGCCTTCCAGGTATTGCTGGGGGAAAATGCTCCCTCATCCTTTCTATCTGATCTCTTTCTGTAAAATGATAGAATGTGCCATCATGTACTTCCATTCCTCTAACGTCTCCGCCCTCCCGTCTTTCATCTATGCTGTTTGATTTCCTATGTAATAACTGTCATTCGTTTCTCTGTGATGATTATACACACCGCCTCTCATTTCCCTCTTCTCCCGCTTCCATTTCTGCTATCTTATTTCACCATGACCATTTTTAGTCATCTCTCGACCACCTGACTTTACGTCTGCCTTTCTCTTTACCCAATTGTTTTCTTCCTTCATCAGTTCTGTAATCATGTCTATGTATCTGATCGTGTGACAATGATGATGAAAATGAATTTTAAAAAAAATGTACTCTATGCAACATTTTTGTTTACCCATTTCTACTGCAGCTTCAGAGCTAATAAGTGTAGGTATCTAAAAGAATAATTTCTCCGGACGTCATTTTTTTTTTGCTATTCCATCTCCCTAGAAAAAAGGTAAAACAGCTCATATGAGGCTTTCCAAGAGGCCATTAGACAAAAACAACAATTACAACGACAACAGCAATCACAGGGATATCCATACATACGAGTTTCGTGAAAAACCTCGAACCGTCATTCTGATCCCGTGATGTGCTCATGAGGGTTTTGAGTCCCACCGTAATTCCTTCAATGAACAACCGACCGGATGGGAAGTTACCGTAATGATTGGTATTCCTAAAGGAAATTTTACTTCGTATGTGCCGGTATTACTACCTACTGCAACTGAATATTTACCGGGTGGCCCAGAAAGAATGCAGCACCTGAGATCTAATGTCAACGACATCATTGTTGTAATTTCGGAGGTGGTGTGGGATTGTGTGGGTGTGTGGGTTGGTGTGTGCGTGTGGGTGTGTGTGCTTTATAACTAGTAGAAAATTATTTTCCGAGTATAGAGCACTATGCTCATCAATTTTTGATAAGGCGTTATGATTCCATGGCTATTTTTTGTGAGGCAATCTAATTTCCATGCTTGAAGAAGCGGGAAATTTGCATATATGACTGCACTCCATGCAGTCAGCTCTTATTGATTGATTGATTGATTGATTGATTGATTGAATTTTGATTTGTCTTATTTCAGTAGGGTGGCTCCATTGGTGATTAAACACTGTTTTCCGCGGAGGCCCTACAACAGAAATACATAAGATACAAACTTGCTGATATATAAGCAATACAATAACAGAGGAATTACATAGTATGCTTTTGGTGATACAATGGGCCAACTCAAGGATTAGAACGAATACGGCGCCAAAACAAAAGAGAAAACAAAGAACTTGATGAAGCGTTTCTAATATAATGCAACCTGTTCCAGAGTACAGCACCTTCCTATGAAGAAACTAATTTGTGTTTTGATTTTGGGTACGATGAAACCTGTTTTCTGCTGTACACGTTCCATAACTAGCACAAATTAGGTTTTTTGAAACATTTCTGAAATATGAACTGGAGTTTGACTTTCTAGAACAGAAACAAAATCACCTTGCATTTAAATAAATACCACCTGTCGTGAATATTAACCATCTTAAGTGTTTTGAATTTTTCTTGAGTTGGGATTCTTAGATAAGCTCCTACAATTACCCTAGCCATTTTCTTGTGTTGTTGCTTAATACTGATGTCTTCGACATTTTGCGCACAGTTTGACCAAGCGTTACTACAGTATTAATTCATGTGTTGAAAAACTCATGAATGTTCTCGCTTTGAAAGTGAAGACAAAGTGAAGGAAACGATACTGAGTTGGAAGCCGTCATGCGTCATTTCTCGATGCTTCTTTCTAAAAGTAGTGGGAGTATCTATTTTATCAGTGACCTTGGCCTCGTGCATAAGATTTACCTTTATTGGTAAACTCTGCCATCAGTGGTAATTACCAGGGTAAGATTGCCAGTTTTCCATAGAAGTTCCCATTGATGGCAAAGTTAACATCAGTTACCATTTGTGTTGATGTTCGACAATGAAATTATATATTTTAACTCTCTGCCTATTTGGTTCTCGCTTAACGTTAAAATGTTGGAGATTGTGATGCTCTTTTATAGAACAACAAAATCGCAAAACCGTACTGGTGTCCGTTTTTGTTTTTGTTTGTTTGTTTTGTTTGTTTTGTTTTGTTTTGTTCTACTTTTTTACGTTCTTCACTATCTTCCATTAAAGCAAATGTTTCTCATTAACGTCGGCCTACTCCATATTTATTTCAAAATTCATGCAGTTTTACTGCAAACAACTCAGTGACACTCGTTATTTTATGAAGCATTATGCATTACCTACTGGAACCTTGTGGCCCCTTAACTGAGCATAGCAAAACAAAAAGGAATTATGTAGTAAACTGGATAAATGGTACACACTGAAACACTGTCACCTTGTTGCACAGGAGGCGTCATCTTGCTAAATACGCCAATTAAGCTTTTAAGGCAACCTTTATGATAGTGACTTAACGGAATACTCGCCTTCTTTTTTTTCGTTCACTATATTCATTCGGTGTAGGATATTGCTTTCACAGGGTGCATGTGCCGTGACATTGCCCGTCATGACGCAGGTTTTATGGTAAATGAAGTACCAAAATTTCGCCTCAGGTGAAATTGTCGTGTGACAAGGCGCTTGATTGAGTGACTGTGATTTTAAATTGAAGTCATTACATTTAAAGCATAGTTGTTGTGTTTCTAATTCTGGGAAAATACACTCTTCGTTTTACAAGAACTCGAAAGCTATATTTGCTGGCATTATATATTGACCAATTATGAAGCACTTTCCAAAGGCTTGTCCAGAGGAAGGATGGGAGTATTTCGATCTGCT
>CM057168.1:6414808-6425801 GCA_029962745.1 Echinometra lucunter | reverse complement strand
ATTGTTTGGTCATATACGACATGGTTGAAAAGATGCAAACATCTGGCTGGTGATTATCTATCACATTTCAGTAAATCATTGAAAATGTTTGGTACAAAAATGCTCGTTATTAAAGCACGAGGTATCATTTGCCACACGCAGGACTGCCTCTGACGCAGCCTCAACTGCGGTGTTAAGCGTGACATGTGATGGTAAATTACAAAAAGTGCCAAGTGCACCTATAAAGGAAATAACGTTGAAATGATGCGGATTTCGGCTTATGATGTTCATCGAAATAATTTTCTAAATTTTTTTATGTGTAAGGCGGAGCATCAAAATTATCACCTTGCAGGATCCGGCAGGCGTCGATTCTAGTACGCGCTTGTTTCCAAGAGGCCTGAAGATCGGTACGCCGCGGGATCCCGATCAGCTCTTGCGCGTTGAAAGAGGGATTTCGTCCCGACGCGTCACGCCGCATAGCGGTACACCGCAGGGTTCCGATCCTTTAATTATGCCGCGTGCGCGCGCGCCATGTCAGTTGCGGCTATCTCTCTCTCTCTCTCTCTCTCTCTACCGTTTGTCTCTCCCTCTTCTAGCTCTGTCCTCCATCTCTCCTTTTGGTATGTATACGTTTTGAATACATTGCAATACTACCGAAAGGAGAGAGTGATCTAACTTCGCGCTTCGCGCACAGGGCCATATCTAAAAAAATAAAAAAAAGTTTGAGGAAATCTGATAGCACCAACGGGAAGAGCAAAATTCAAGCAATCTTATGGCTCCTTAGATGCGGACACACCTTCTGTTAGAACTGCCTTGTGAAATACGATGGTAACGACTTGAGTCTAGCTTTTTTTTGGGGGGGGGGGGCCCGGTATGCAGGAAATGGACTAGGTTAGGAAAAGATACATGTATGATCGATGGATTTCCTTCAAACTTCTTTGTCAAGGGACTTGAGGTAGAGCTGTAGGCGAAGGGAGATGCCAGCTCTACACATTTCTTTTCAGTGCATAATGAAATATACAAAGACATTCTATGTGAAGCATGTGAGGAATTCATCTGTCTAACTTAGTCACAAGCCTATGAAGAATGAACCGATAGAAGCAGATTTTAAATAGAAAAGAGATGCTGTCATTGAGAAGAGTCGGGTTAAGAAGTCAGAAGTTGAACGGTGTATCACCGACATTGAGCAATTTTTCACGTCATGCATTTACTGTGCATTTACATGTCGATAATATTTTTGACATTTCATTTGCAGAATTGAAATGTATAATGAATTAAACGTCTATATAATACCCCCTTTCTTCCTGTTTTCTTCTCAGAACTTGTGATGGCTGAGACTACATAAAGTTTTCATCTTGTCTACACTTTGACCTCGACATACCAGGACATCATGCTTGTCGTAGGAGGAGGTATTCATTATTCCATCGAAATGACACCATTCTCTCCAAAAACTAAAGGACATCTTATCCCGAGCATATTGCTGATTAATAATGCACTCTTGAAAGACATTACGATTAAATTCCCAGTGTTCATAATGACCGAAGGAATGCATGAACAAAGTGATTCGGTGTGTATTTAAGCACCTGAGAGAGAGAGAGTAAAAACGACTGGATGAAATGCTCCTCAAGAAGTGGAAACAGTACAAATTAATGTGTGGAATAGTGATAAGCCTATAGTGATAGGGGAAGTGATGATAATGCTTATGTCTTGTTACTTTAGTAAACTTTCTTTTAAAAACGCAAGCTTTTTTTTTCTCTCGAAGTTACTCTCTTTACGTTTCTGTCTTAGTAATATATTGAGTTAAAGAAAACGATTTCGTTAGCTTTCACCATCTATGTAATACAATGACCCGGCCAAGGGTGGGTGTCTGAAAATATATCTATAAACGCACATAACCGGCGGTTTTCCCAAACCACCATGAATAGGTCTTATCCATTGGTCTAAATCACCCTCTTTTCCAGGATTTTGGCCCTTTTTCTCAAAATATTTACTCCCTCCCCACAGAGTTACAACTCATCGGGCATATCAAAACACGTTTTCAGTCTCATTTCCTTCATTTTCAGAAGAAAATCATTCAATTTGAGCCTGCGCAGTGTCCGGACTAAGAATGGGGGGGGGGGGGGGGGAGGGAAAGAGAAATATACCACAAATGGATAATTTTACAAAAACTCAACAAATATACCCTCTTTCCTGATTCACCTTTTCGACACTCTACCCACTCATGTGTACAGCAATATATTGGACTGCCCCATCAAACAAACACACACACACACACACACACGCACACACACACACACACAAATGATAATGTGATCAGGGGCGGACTGGGGGTATAACCTCGATTGCGGATGTTAGTGTGTCCGGCCTTAATGTGTCTGACCCATGCATCAATCTGCCCTCCAACCATAATATCGAACAGGCCTCAAGGGACCCTCCCGCTCCCTACTTTAGACCCCCACAAAAACAACGCCATGGTCAGTCCGCCCTAGATGTGAGTCCGTTATTCTTTGTATGTTTTTGGTATATTAGAATTGCAACGTTTTCTGATGTTTGCAAAAATATTCTTTTGTTTTCAAGATCAATACCTCTTCGATTCTTTGTGCATATCAGCAGGCAAAAAGGCAACCGAAAGAGTTAAGTGATCTTTGATTATTGAATCATCATTGCGGGAATGTTTGTACTATTCGACGTGATTTTCATGGCAAGGTGATCGTTCCGTCTCAGTAGGCTGTTGTGGTTTTGAAGTTATCAGTATCCTTTGATTACTATCATAAAATAATTCATGCAACGTAAGTCACAATATCACGCACTATCGCTGCGTTTCAAAGATATGAAATAAATTTTTCATTCTACAAAATGCAAATTTTAGGAAAATTTCAGGTAGCATAAGAGGTAATTTTGCCTAAATAATTCAGTTCAAATAAAAATATTTTCTTAGTAATATGTAGATTTAACGAGAATGAGTTACTACATATTTGATTAAACAATCAGTTTGTGCAGATAAAAGCAAACGATGATAATAAAAAAACACAACAGATATATTTTGCGATGGATATGCACTTCCTTCATGTGTACGTAATGCAAAGTCTTTAGAATAATTCAAGTCCAGTCTTAAAACACATTTGTTCTTGTCACATTTCAAATAATCCCCCCTTCCCCGTTATATCCCTCTGCGTCTCTGAAAAGGTAACCAGAAAAAAGGCGTACCCATCATGCTATATATTATCATTATCATATTATCTGTAATGAAGTACAAACTCACTCATATAAATTCTAAAAATTTCAATTTCATTATTGTGATTAATACTGGTATTAGACCTTATCCTAGGAAAATATGCCTTTTTAAAAAACTGAAATTGATTTTACTTTAGCTGTTTAGAGAGTGTGTGTGTTTAAAGTGTTGGTGTGTGTGCGTGAGAGGGGGATGGCAGAGATAGATAGAGAAGTGAGAGTTAATGAGATAAGTATCAAAATAACAAAAATGGCTATTTTTGGCTCGCTCGCTTCGCTTCAAATACAGTGTATTTTGACGACAAAACATCAGCTATTCTTAAAAAAATAAAAATTAGCTATTTTTGGGTCGCTCGCTTTGCTCCCTTGCAAAATTTTAAACGGGGTTATTTATAATCTAGAAATAAGCTTCATTCCCTCACAAAATTAAAAAAAAAACACACCAAAAAAAAAAAAAAATCGCTTCACGCCCCTCAATATTTATTCATTTATGTATTCATTGAGACTTTATTGCCTAGGGTGGCTTTATCACTTCTTCAAAACACTGTTTTTCATGTAGGCCCTGCACATTAACCAATAATACATCGTGAAAGAAGGTACAAACATAAACAAATATTCCACTAAAATAATCAAATTTAGATCTGCTATATTATTTGAAAATAATATCCTGTGTTTTGTGTGTGAGGGGGTGTGTGGTACTTAGATTAGACCAAGTATGCAGCATAACCGTTGGGCAAATTTATGTCTACCCCCCCTCCCCCTCCCCCCCCCCCCCTCCCCCGAATGGACGAATGCCACAATGGTGATTAAAGCCTGTGTAAAAGTCACTCATGATCAAGGGTAACAAAACGATTTACTAGATCCACGAAAACCCCTATGACATGCTGATGTTTGGCTAAGGCATACGATATCTTATCATATGATTTTACAAGAGCAAAGTACGTGGAGTGAAATTGAATACATACTGTAAACTATTCTCATCAAAATGCTATAGAGTCTATTCTTGCTTGTAGTTTTGAGAAGGAGAGTATTTTTATTTCTCTAAAATCAATACCCAAGAATGGAAAAAATTTGACGTTTACAACTGATTTTTTTTTTGTTGTTGTTGATAGAGCAGCATTTCCGTACACCGTTAAAAGGAACCAAAACCCTCTAGTCAACTTGTTTTTTATCAGAGTTAAGAGGGGAAAAACCAGATTACAGAAACTTTGATCGAAATTGGACATGGAAGAAGAAAGTGTTGACATCATGACATTTGCTATATGGCAATTTTAACACTACTACAGCTATTGATGGTGCCATTTTGTTTACAATTTATAATATGTTTTATGCACACATCATTAAACATTTTCATTCTGCTTAATATTTGCATATCTTCTTAATCCAAATTCAAGATATAAAATATAGGAGAATTTTCTACACAACATGTTAAGGATAAAAAATTGATAATTAAAGGATGCACTTTTCAAAAAATATAGAACATAATGACATTCTGCACACAAAACATATTGACAGTTGCCAACAAGTTATATCATCAAAACCTATAATTGTTTCAAAACCATAAACCATAATATAGCATAATTTTCTGTAAAATATATTTGAGACAAAAATGAATAATTAAAGCATGTGCTTATCAAAAATATAGAATATATGACATTCTGCTTACAAAAAAATACTGACAGTTGTCCACAAGTTATATCATCAATATCTATAATCGTTTCAAAACAAAAAAGAATCATATAAGTGTCAATTTATATTTCCGTTTCCGATTTCTTTCAAGTTTCAAGAAATTATCAAAAGTAAATAATAAAAGCAGAACCCCTTTTCTTTAAAAGTTTACCTTTTAGAGGCACTTTAAAAGCCATGATGAACCTTTGTTAATGGATGTGTTCAGGTTAAAGTAACTTGTCTTGTCTCTTTGCAATCACCAATTGAAATGAAAGCAAAAAATCCTTTGCAACCGTCGACAAAGCACTGTTGCAAAAAATTGGTTTCGTTCGAAGATGGAGCATGCTTATAATCAGGAAGGGTAATATCATCACAGACAGATAAACATGCTACATAAACAAACATGTACAAAGAAAATATATAGTAGATGCAATTTTCATGAGCATGCAGTGTATTTGCATATAATAGTAAATTCTATTTAAAGGTAAACATGAATAAAATAAACATATAAGGAATTCATGAAAGACTTCCTTGTGTCCAGTATACAGAGGTCAATAGGGTTGTACATTTTTATATCAGTTTCCGGAATCACTGATTTCAATAATATGCTGATTACACAGATATTCTTTTAATATACAAAGAGAGAGAGAGAGAAAAAAAAAAACCACGGTCAAATAGTAATTATCTAATATTACACGTTAAAACTGACTTTGAACAAAGTCACCATGGGTCCCCCCAAAAAAAAACCAGATGTGGACATGAGATCAAACACTTAGGAAACTCTATTTATGGCGCAATGCCTAGTAAAACATAAGTAATAGACGAAATAAATTGAAGTTATATGTTTTTTTTCTGATACCTGCTGAATGATGATCTCCGTAGAGGTCATTTTTCTGCGCAAAAATAGGTGATAAGCATTATCGTGTTCTTGAAGAAAAGTTTTAGTGTACCGAGTTATCTTGTGGAACATTATCCGCAGAGATGGCTTGAAGATCGTTTTAACCTAGTTTTTATATGAATTGGCCCATTTGAAAAAAAAAGCAACAACAAAACACTCAGATATACTTTACCTTGATAATTTTATTTAAAGACGCTAGGTCGTGGGCTTTCATGGGGAATGGATCATAATTTGCTGACACCAGACTTTGTGAAAAATACCTGTAATAGAGCTACATTTCTGGAGCACAGCAAAACAAGCTGCCCCACCACAAACATTCTTCGGCCTGCTTCGGGCATTCTCGGGCCAGGGAAAGTGAAATAGTGATTTTGCCATATGGGGAAAGGGTGAAGTATACAGAGCATTACATAAGGTCTGTTGGTCATAAAACTCACAGTGATGGACAACACCTGTTACTGGGTAAGCACCCATGGTGTCAAATTCCCCATGAAAGCCCACGACCTAGCGTCTTTAAGAAAATAAAATGTCCGTGTGGAATCTGTAGTGTTCTTGAAAACAATCGTTAACGCTTTTTAAAAGCAATGATATTATGCTTTGGAGCTGTGTTTGTATACTGCAGAGCCCCCAGGCTAATATTCCATATAAGGTCATAGTATAACGTGAGTAAGGTAGGAGAAGGAAGGAAGTACATGTATTTAAGCTTTTTTGTGTGATATGATGCTGTTTTAAGGATTATTTACCATCAATCATTTTGTCTAAAAATTTAGTTGTAGAAACCTGTTAGATAACAGTGTTATCGAATATTACCAGGGAGACTTGTGATTCTATTAACAGCATTAAATAGGTTTCCTGCAAGTTCAGTGAGGGCTTATAACAATAATAATAACTCTTAGCCACTTCAGCTATCAGCTCATCTTCCAGCGGGCCCTGCATAACATAATATGTTATTATTACCCTTCTCCATTCTTATATGCAGAGCGCCTGGCTAGAAGGCAGAAGGTCCCATTTTTGTATTGTCTTTGGTATGACTCGGCCGGGGATCGAACCCACGACCTCCCGTTCATGAGGCGGACGCTCTTATCAATTGAGCCACCATGCCCGGTTATTGGCTTCGATCCATTCTGTTGATTTGTAAGTTCGGAGTTTATTATTCGATGAAGCTGGTTTGCATTGGAGTGAAAGAAGAAATGGCTGGAGTCGTCTGGAAAAAATATAAATGATAATAAATTTAAGAATTTGTATGTCGTTTATAAACGGGGTGTCTCAAAAAAAGCGGAACGGCGGATTTTCAGTACTTTTTCTTCGAAATATATATATATATATATATATATATATATATATATATATACATCATTGGGTAAATCATCTGCGACCGAAGAGAAGGATATCAAGATTATTGATTTGTGTTAAGTAATTTTGATTCTAAGAACAACATGTAGATTTTTTTTTTCGTTTTCGGCAGATGAGAGCAGGATTGTGTCGGGAATGGCCTTTCATATGGTATGTTTTGTTACTGACATGCATCAATGGGCTTCCCGAAAACATCGTATATTATGAAAGGCCATCCCGACACAATTGAACTCTCACAGGCAAAAAATTTGAAAATGACTGTATTTTAAGAAACGGGCATAGAATAAAAATTACTTCACCAAATTCAATAGTCTTCGGGTCTTGGTATCATTCTCTTCGGTAGAGGAATCTTTACACAATGATGTAGAAAATTACATACATTTTTTTTAGGCTCGCTACTGAAAATCCACCATTCCTCTTTTTCTGGGACACTCCAAGGATCTCTGAAATGTTTCATTCTACAAGAAACTTCATGAGCTATACTCAGCATTATAGAAATCGGGTTGTTGACAAAAACCAATGTTGGGTCCGAGACAGTCTCAGACGAGACAGAGACGGAGACCGATACACTTGTTCAAGTTCAAGTTCACTTTATTCACTGTTTTCAATCATCATTAACATAAAATTATCAATATAGGGCATAACAAAATTAACAAAAATAAATAATGAGAGCAGTAATAACCATGTCTTTCATCGATATAATCAATATTAAATGATTAATCATAAAAATGCACATATTTGACCTAAACCATAATAAAAGTGAGAAAACAGTTTGCCATGATGAAAAGCAAAGATTGTAAAACACATGCCCAATAACTTAAATGAAGTCTTTTTTACATTCGATAATATCAGCCGAGGCCAAGACCGAGACCAAGACATTAGCGTCCTAGACCGAGACGAGACACGAGACACACAATCACTGTCACGAGACGTGTCTCAAAACACCCAGCACTGCATATAAGGTTGTAGATAAGATCTTTATAGGGCAGGGGCATGCTTGATATAAATGTTTGAGTATAATGCGGGGGGGGGGGGGGGGGGGGGGGCTTACAGATGTCGGACTTTTGCCATTTTTGTAACATAGTCGTTGGGCGCCCGGCCGTCAGTTTTGAATTTTGTTTTCTTCTAGTTTTTTTCTGCGTATGTATTTTGATATGTATTTTCTGATTGTTAAATACAAACTAAAAATCCACAAACTGTATTTCAAGGTATCCAACTGTGAATCTCTACTCTCTTTCGGGTTCTTTTTACTTTCAGAATGAAAACAATTTGATTTTATTCTACAGATTGAAGTAAAGCAGTAAGATTAACTCGTCAAAATTGAGCTCTTTATCAGTGACTTGCCGATGTCTCGGCCTCCGAGAAACGAGACATTTTGAGTCATTGAATTTTAAAATTGTGACACAAATCCCTTACAAAGACAGGCGATGGAGTGTAGTCCCTTTGAGACCTATTTGGAACTATACAAATACACGTTGGATTATAATTTCAGTAGAGGGAAAACTATGTTTACTTCCATAATTTTGGAATTTTCTGAAAACTCTAAGCCTGTATGAGTTTGGAAATATGATGAATTTAATAAGACTGCATAATGTGAGTTTATAGAGTACTCTTATCTTGTAGAAAGAAAGAAAGAAAGAAAGATTACCTGGTAATCTTACTTTATTATTTTGTTTTTATCTCTGGACGCTCTTAGATATAAAATGGATATTAACCCTTTTCACCTTTACTCTAAGGCGAGTTAAGTAAATATCTTGGTTTTATCAGGGCAATCAAATAAAAACTTATGTGTATCTTTATATTTCAAATGACCTTCGGTTATGAATTGAGGCCACATGGAATACTTTAGAGAATGGGTAGAAGAAAAACACTTTAAACAAATACACCACTAAGATTAAAAAGAGGTTACTGCCCCTTAAAAAAGTATGTGGTTCATTTTTAAAAAGAAACACACGCTGATATCAACGTGCCTATAGCGCGACAATTTATTGAATGTAGGATAGATGAGGAATGTAGATAGAATGGTTTCCTCAAGGACATAAGTGCAGAGGGGATTGAACCTCGATTCTCGCGTCTCTGGGACAGTTACGTGCCTTATACCACTCGACTAGGACACTTTCACTCATGTGAACACGCGTGCACACACACAGACGCACCGCTTATGCGCCCATGCACACCCTCGTACTTATATACAAAGCCGCTCAGACAAACCTAATTTGTAATCATCGTATACTATTTCAAGATTTCTTTATTTCTCCAAGTGGTATTTTCAGTGCTTTACAAAACAAATAAACATATAACATATACAGGTTGATATAACATAATATGAAACTATGTTATGAAAAGAAATCTGTACTTAAATGGGAAATATTGGTATATACAGGGGCGTCGCTAGACTATTTTGAAGGGGGGGGGGGAGTGTAGAGGCCAGATTGCCGACAAATAATGCCACCGATTGCCGACGACCAACGTCGATAAATTCAACCGTATAAAGCCCATTGAAGCATGTTCAATTGTGCACCTCTATCATATTTTCCTTTTGAACTATATTTTGTTCACCTCACTTGGCGAATGTGTTTATTTTCCGAAAACATCCTGTATCTAAATATAATACGAGCGAGCGCAGCGAGCGAGGAAAAATATACCCTCTCTTACGTACTTAAGTGATAGTTCTTCATCAAACTACATGGTGGGCTTAAAGATATCTAAATTAATTATATTTGGTCACCTCTCTGGCCTGATTCATTCGGTTTCAAAGACCATCCTAAATCTTAATATTATACGAGCTAGCGCAGCGAGAGAGGAAAAAATCTATTTTTTCATGGTAGAAGTGACAATTCTTTATCAAAATACACGATGGTATTAACTATGAGATATCAAACTTATACAGGTACATTTGGTCACCTCACTTGTCGAAATTCGTTTGCTTTCCCAAATCCATCTTGTATCTGAATATTGTACGAGCGAGCGTAGCGAGCGAGGAAAAATACATATTTACTCCTTTGCATGATAGAAGTGAAATTTCTTCATTAAAAAATGCATGAAGGACCTTTTGCATATCTTGATTTTGGTCACCTCTCTTATCTAATTCATTTGCTTTCAAAGACTATCCTGTATCTAAATATTATACGAGCGCGCGCAGCGAGCGAGGAGAAATATATATACTCGATTTTATGGTAGGTGATAATTCTTCATCAATATACACGATGGGTCTATAGCTTGCAAAATTTGTTTGCTTTCCCCAATCCATCTTGTATATAAATATTATACGAGCGAGCGTAGCGACCGAGGAAAAATTCATAATCCTTTTCATGGTAGAAGTGAAAGTTCTTCATCAAAATACACGATTGGCCTTTAAGGTACCTATTTTGATATATTTGGTCACATCTCCTACCTAATTTATTTGCTTTTAAGACCATCCTATATCTAAATATTACACGAGCGAGCGCAGCGAGCGAGGAAAATATACATACTGTTTTTATGGTAGAAGTGATAATTCTTCATCAAAATACATGATGGGCCTAAAGATAATTTATCTAAATTATATATTTGTGTTCATCTCATTTGCCGAATATGTTTGCTTTCCGAAAACATCCTGTATCTGAATATAATACGAGCGAGCGCAGCGAGCTAGGAAAAATATACATACTCTTTTTAAGGGTAGAAGTAATACTTCTTCATCAAAATACATGATGGGCCTAAAGATATCTAGATTATATTGTGTTCATTTCACTAGCCGAATGTGTTTGCTTTCCGAAAACATCCTGTATCTAAATATAATACAAGCGAGTGCAGCGAGCAAGGAAAAATATACACTCTCTTTCGTGGTACCAGTATTATTTCGTCGTCAAAATGCACAAGTAAATA
>CM057168.1:6378971-6406820 GCA_029962745.1 Echinometra lucunter | reverse complement strand
TCATCAGCACACGTATGTTTACGTTACATTTACAGTCTGTGCACAGAACTGCTACGAATATCTCTCAATCACAACCAGCGGCCAAGGCCTTGACTTGCCCGAGACGGAGAACGGGTTCACGTCCTGTAACGACCAGCTACAAACCGTCGATTGCAAGCCTTGCTGGAGGCTGCTTGAAGGCAGACTATACATATCAGTATAACGTGGAAGGTTAGAAGAAAAAAAAGTAGAAATTCAAGCGTTCTTTCTTTAGATTTCAGTTTCCCTATAAATTGTGACGCATATATAAATCCATGTCAGGGCCTGATCCAAAAATTTTAAGGGGGCGGTCAGATTTTCAGGTGTATATGTTTTATCCGAAAAGATTTGCTGACTAGTCCCTCCCACCCCCCCCCCCCCCCCTGAAAGGTCTTCGGCATATTCACTGCATTTTACCTGAAAAAAATTGGCTTTTCAAAGGGTCACAGTAAGTTGTTGTACATCATCGCAATGGTCGCAAACTGAAAGTGTGTTGTTAAAGGGTAGTATATTGCCAAACTTATGGTAACAGAAGGCTTACTTGAAAAGGGTACTTTTGTAGATTTGATTTGAAAAAAAAAAAACTTGTTCAGGGTGGGGGAAACATGACAAAATACTTGTTTAGGGTATTCGGAGATCGAAGGATAATTATTTGTTTTTTTTAAAGTCCATGTAAGAACATGGTGTCCACCTTGCACTGACAGTGCTCCCCCCCCCCCCCCCCCCGGATGATTTTCGAGTTTGATATCTGGCATTGACAGTGAATGCAAAACTCATTTGATGCACGTTGTATTCAACGAAAATAAAGGATTATTTGAGCCCATTTTTTTTGTAGCGAAAGCCACTCGATTGGTAAATGCGCTAGCTTAAGCCCGGGTGGAACGGGCTGGCCTGCTCTTTGTGAGCGCCGCTGCTGTTTGAACTGCCTATCGAGATTCTTTGTGTACTTTGTTTGAGAAAAAGCTGTACCATGCTTGATTTTGCAGCGCTGCTGACCCGTTTAAAAGCTAAATCATCAGAATTTTAGTGAGTTCTAAAAGAGTATTATATCACGAATCTATTGAGCTAAAAAATGCCATGATTTTGCTGATTATTTGACCAAATTGTTTTCACTTTGTTTTATCTACCTTACGTAGCATATTTACTTGCGTGAATGGCTTATTCATTTAAAATTAATTCTTAATGAAACTGTTAAAGTATAAGCAAAAATAGGTAGAATGACTATTCTTCTTTAATTTTGAATTAAAATCGTCAAATTCCGTTACGACATAGCGAACTAATTCGCAGTTTTCTACCATAACCTTCTGCTCATGAATATATTGCGTTTTGACTTACATACGAGTTTGTAAGTTGATTTCACACATGATGCGACAGTGTAGTAACACGCTGTGTCACCACACTTTTTTGTGTACAACCCTATGGGGTACAGGACGACAAAAAATTTTTTGCTGCCTAGATACATAAAAAATGCGCATCAATCAAATTTCTAAACAGTTAGCGCAAAAATTGTTGCCATTAGATTGCTTGCGCAAGTTTTGACAATATGACAATAACAATGACAATGATAATGATAATTAGTTTTTATTTTCCATGTCACCCTTTTCAAGGGCATTGAAGAAAATCAAGTATAAATATATCAAGTATTAACATAACTTGAAGTAATTATTTCAATCAATGAAAAATAGAATTAAATATGATGTACAGAGGTTGAAAAATTTTGAGACTTGAATTCTATGTGACTTAACAGTCAATAATAATGTCAAAGGAGTAAAACTGAATAGATGTGAATTAGATATGCAAAGGACTAGGCCTACCCCCCCCCCCCTCCAAAAGAGGAAAAATTAAAAGACTGTGTAATTAGACATGTGAATTAATAATGGCAATTTAGCTAAGCATTTCGATTTCTGAAGGCACACACTAACTGCAAATGAATTTAAATAATAATAACAATAATAATAATAATTATAATAATAGTAATAATAATAATAATAAATCACGGACACCAATCACTAATCAAGAGTGAAAAGTAAACTATCAAAACAATGGTAACACAAATGAACTGCATCTGAATCAAGTGTTATTTACATCATCTTGCTACTAAACGGAAACTCAAAACCAAAGCATAATTATCTTACAAAATTTAGCTAACCTAACCTATTCCTCAGTACTGGTGGAATTAAACAGATTATGCATCTTCGAAGTATAGGTCTCACTCTATAATTCTGTTTTAGATATAGCTTTCTTTCATTGGTGAACACTTCACATTCAAAGAGGTAGTGATATTCATCTCCATTTTTTTTTTTTCATTGCACAAGTTACATAAACGATTTTGTAGATCAATATGATATATCTCCCAGATACGCCTGGCAAACGATGATTACCACATCTAAATTTTGCAGGAGAAATTCTATGACATATCGAAAAGTTTTTCTGGTAGAATTCTAATTCGGGCAAAGTTTTGAATATTCTATAATTTAGACAGAGTGAATTATTGTTGGTCATGCATAGCATGCCAGTTTTGGAAATGAATATCCTTCATTCTTAGTTTAAAAACTGACTTCAACCATTCTTTACCTATTTTGTTGTAATCATTCCACATGTTTCATAAGCCAAGCATTTTTAGTATCTCTTTTACTTTCTGAATCCACAGGGACACATAAATATTGTTATCAGAAAGATTTTTTTAGTATATTGCACATAATATATAGTAGACAACTTGTATTCTCCTCCAACCAGAGTCCTTAACCAAAAGTTTATCATTCTCTGACTTACAACATCGCTTAGTTGACATCTTCCTAGCTCTCCCAAAGCCATGCAATTAGCAGTATTCTTATTCAACTTTAACGAGCATTTGCAATATTGAATATGAAACGTTTTTATTTGTTGAATATTAGAGAAACCCCAAACCTCATACCCATATAACAGAATCGGCACAACAAGCCTGTCAAACACTTCCAGTTCAATGTCTATTGGTAGTAATATGCTCTGTTATTGAGAGTTGACGCGTTAATGCGCGTTCATTAGCATATGTGGTGACACAAAGTCCCACCATGTGTGAAGATGAAACAGTGTGGCGCCACAGTGTGGTACCACACTGTCGCATGTGTTAAAGCACTTTAAGGACGTTCCGCAGTTATGTTTCTGCGCATCCATATCGCGCAGGTTAAAACGTCACACGCACAGCTGATTATTCTCGGTGCATCACAGCGCAGATGCATGAGCCTGCCGAGCTGGCCGGCCTGGAGCGCAGCAGCTAGCTCTCGCTGGTTTTGGTTTGCAAAATTGACTAGACTTACATTCGTAATGATACATGTATATGGTAACAATTACCATTGATTGTAAAGCCTGTCTAAAGCTTTAGTAAAGATTCACAGGGCTCTCACTTCACTTTTTTCCTTGGTTGCCAGCCAGGCAACCAATGCAATTGGTTAGGTTGCTTAATGGCAAATTAGGTGGTCACAGTGATTATGTTCAAATAGCAATAACATCGTGTAATGAAATTTATTTATTTATTTATTTATTATTTATTTTGTTTTATTTATTTTATACTGCAGGGTAGGCCTGTTCAGTTCTTAAAACTGCTTTACAAAGGCGCCCTGCAGTTTAAAATACATGTCAAGATAACTATAAAATATATCATCAAAAAATAATCAACGTCAAAAATACAAAATACAAAATATTTAACATCAGAAACAATTAACACCAAAAATATAGAGTGGGAAGTGACAATTTAAACATACAAGTACATAGCATTGTAAATCAATTGAATATTATTTCGCTCTTTATCAATTCGTATGAAAGGCTTTGCATATTTTTTTAAAAACTAACAAGGAGGTACAAGCTTGTGAATTTGAAGGAAGTGCATTAAATAATTTGGGTCCGAAATATGCGAAAGATTTTCTTTTATATTCAGTTCTAGCTTTGGGAAGCTGAAGGGGGCATCGCAAAGAAAACCGTGTCCTGTATTTCACGGGCCGTTTACATACTAAAGGTTTTAAATAATTTGGAACTAAATTATTCATTATTTTATATACAAGAACACAATACTGATATTTTATACGCTGATCTACTGATTGCCACTTCAGTGACTGCAACAAAGAAATTTGTGATGTATTATAATCTTTTTTCAAAAGCATCCTGGCATATTTATTTTGAAGTTTTTGTATCTTATCTAAATGTATTTTTGCACTGCTTCCCCAAGATGTACTACAGTAATCAATGTAAGGTAAAATCATAGAAAAGTACAGCTTCTTCATGATATCAAAGGACAGTAAGTGCTTAATCCGCCTTATACAACATATTGCTCGAGATATTTTACAAACGATATTAGTAATATGTTCACACCAAGTCAAGCCCGGATCGAGCATGACACCTAAGTATTTAATCTTTTTTACATTTTCTAATTGTATGTTCCTGAATTTCACTGGCAAATAAGCACCCCTCAACTTTTTCTTTTGACCAAATACCATGGCTTTTGTTTTTTGCGGGTGTAAATGCATATTATTTAAGTCTAACCATTTACATATTGAATCAAAATCATCTTGCAAATACTTTTGTACCTCCTTAATTGATTCAGCGTGATTAAAAATGGCGGTATCATCAGCACAAAGAGACATTTTAGAATGTACATGCAATTTCAAATTACACATGTCATTAATAAAAATACAAAATATCAATGGACCCAATATAGATCCTTGTGGGACACCTGATTTTATCTTTAAAAATTCACTGCGACAATTGTTAATCATTACAAATTGCCTTCTGTCCGTTAAATACGATTCCATCCAGTTGTATTCATTGCCAGTAATACCATAGTACTTAAGTTTTGCAAGTATAAAATTGTGAGGAATAACATCAAAAGCTTTGCGTAGGTCCAAGAAAATACCACCAGTAACATGTTTTCGGTCCATTTTATCATACAAAAAGTCTGTAATCTCAGTTAGACAAGTGGCAGTGGAATAAGACGGTCTGAAGCCAGACTGACAATTTGCAAGTAGATCATTTACATTTAAGTACTTATACAATTGATCATGTATTGCTCTCTCTAGTATTTTGGACAGGACTGGAAGCACAGAAATTGGTCTATAATTGTCAATATCAAAAGATCCTCCCTTATGTACAGGAATAATTCTTGCTGTTTTGAAATCTTCTGGAATAACACTAGTTTGTAAAGTTGCATTAAATAAATGGCTTAAAGGTCCAGCTATACTCTCTGCTGCCAGCTTAAGAAACTTAGGGTGAATGCCATCTACTCCGACCGCTTTCGAACAATCAATATGTAATAGCTCTTTCAAAACATACTCCTTTTTGATTGCACAAAATTTAAATTCACAATCTGGAATAAACAGAGTTTGTAAATTGTTTAATAAATCTTTCGAGAAATTATTCGAAGGGGCTTGCAACCTTGAGCCGACTTCATTAAAGGCTTTGTTTAGAACGTGAGCTATTTCATTGTTAGGTATTTGATCATTATCAATTGTTAATTTAACATCATGACTCGTGGTTTTATTTTTCTTAGGTATAAGCTTCGATAAAATGTTCCAGTTCTTTTTTATGTCATTTTCGCAGTCCGTAAATTTGTCCTGATAATACTTCTTTTTCAATTTTTTAATCAAGTTATTAGCTCTATTACGGGAAGACTGAAATTTATTCCACCAATAAATTAATCTTGTTTTTCTAAATTGCTTTCGATAATAATCCCTTTCGCGTGCTAACACCAAATAATCATCATTTATCCAAGGTACCCCTCTTTGTTTTTGCCGCACTGATATCACGGGGGCATGCCTGTCACAAATGTCCAGGAGTGTGTTTTTAAAGTAGTGCCACAATTTTTCAACATCAGTCCCACAGGAATAAAACTCATGCCAATCAACTTTCCTTACATCATCTTTAAATTTCTCACTGTCAAAGTACTTGAACGAACGACATTTAGTTATTTTGGGAGAAAGGGATTGATGTTTCCCTTTAATTGCAGTAAAAATCACAGAGTGATCACTAAGTCCAGCTGACTGCACTCCTGACTTAATAATATTGTCAACAAGTGCATCAGAAATACATACCAAATCGATTACTGACTGGCTATGTGGTGAAATTCTAGTGGGTTCAGATATAACCTGTGTCATTTGCATTGTAGTAAGGAGACTGGAAACTTTTCTAGAAAGATTATTTACGGTTTGCATATTACAGTTAAAATCACCAAGAAGGATGACGTTGTTTGTAACTGTATACAATTTCTCGAGATTACTTTCAAGACTGTCAAAAAAATCTAAATGATTATCCGGTTTTCTATACAATATACCAATAAATAATGAGCTACTATTTCTACGTTGCAACTCCAACCAAATTATTTCTAAGGCAACAGATTCAAGATCCAATCTTCTTATATATGATAAATTTTCTGATATAAAACATCCCACTCCACCTCCATGAGTACATCTATCCCTCCTCTCAAACTTATAGCCTTTAACAGAAATCAAGCTATCAGAATGTTCTTTTGTTAACCATGTTTCTGACACTCCTAGTAGATCATAAGGGTTATTATTCAGCCAACATTGTAAATCAGCAACTTTATTAACAATGCTTCTGACATTAAGATGAGCTAACTTTATACCTTTAATATCTTTTAGAGCAAAATCATTAGTTTCGGTTGACCTATCATCATTTGCGTCGACAGAAATATTATTACAGTTATACATGACTTCAGTAGATAGATCAGGATCATTCCAAAAAGGTAATACACTTTGCAGAATACATTTCGGGCACTGCCAATTTTCAAACAGTTCATCTGAATCATAGGTCTCTCTTGAGACCCCGCCACAAACTATATGCACCCACTGTGAACATACAGTGCATAACAAAGCCTTTTGATTTATTTTAACAGATTTATTACAAATTGAACATGGGTATTTAATCATTAAAACTTATGTTGAAATTAGGTTGAGATTTAACTTCCACCACTCTAAGCAATTTATATACATTTAACATTTTAATAATCAAATATACAGCAAACCGAATATGTGCAAAATAGCAACAGCAACAATAACAATAAAATGTAAATTGACACATTTCAAAACAAGTGAAAAGTATTTCGTGTAAGTAATGAATGTAATTTTATACAAATATTCAATAGAATAATAACAAGGTACTAGTAATTAACCTTATTAAAAACAAATCGTACATTTAATAGTGCAATTTAAAAGCAAAGAGTCTAGTAAACAGGAACGCCTGTGTGCTCAAGCAGACCAAGTTTTACAGTTCAGTGAATTTGATTGAGATTGTTGTCTCATTCTTTCAATTGATCAAGTTTTCCGAGGTCCTTTACACTTGAAAGAGCAACTCTTTTCCCACTCTTATTTATCGCTGTTACCCTTCCGTCTTGAGTCCAGACTTTGTGGACTTGCGGGAGGTGTAATGTAATGTGAATCGGCGAATATTGCTCGCGGTTCGCAATTCGTGTGTTTTCTTTAGTGGGAAAACCCCTCTTTTGGAGGCCCTACTCTCAGAAAACTAAATACTGCATACCTGAGGGGCTATTTTTACCTATTTCTGCAGGCATTATTCCTGTGTTTAATTGAGAAGTCCAATGAAAAGTGTTTATATTATCTCAGGAAAACCTGGACCGGACGTCTGCACTATAGACTAAGGAGATATTCCTTAAACCTGTTAGTAATGAACAAACACTAGTACTTGCCTACTTGGATAACATTACTAATCTTGTTGCTCTGTCTTTAAAGTCTTTGGCAAGCTTTCCGGTTATCAATAACAACCAATGATTGAAAGGTATGCATAACATTTGAATATGTTAGTAAACAGGTCTATTAACTACAAAATAACTTGGAATCAAGTTCGCGTACACTACTTCAGCTGTACTTGTTGCTATGTCAGTCAAGCTTATGACAAGCATTCATTGTATCAAGAACAGCCATTGTTTTAAAAAGTATATATATAGAATTTGAATGTGTGAAATTAGTTCCCATGATGACAACTTACCTCAGCACCACGTCATGTCATCATTGACTTGCAAGTGATTAGTAAAAGGACTAATGAAAGACTAATGTAAAATAAAGTCACCAGTTTTCCGCGATACGGAAAACAGTAAAATTTCTCGGAATTTGGGAAGAACGCAAAATTCACGGAATTTTACGGAAAAATTTGATTTTTTAGGCCCCAAAAAATTATATTACGCAAAATACAGTGAAAGTCATGAAAAATAAAGAAAAATCCAATCAAACGAAACCGTGCATCAGCGGAAAATCTGGATCAAACGTGATCGCAGTGTTTACCGTGTGTTCGCCAAGCTTTATCTGCATATGCAGTGAGTGTATATTAGGTTAATTTACGTTTTTCTAAGATTCTTACTATTTACAATTGCTTTATCATATGTTTTGTACATGTCACCGAAGAACACAGAAACTACATTTTAGAAAAAGGAAAACTGGGGAATTTACTATGAGGCTAACTGATTTCAGTGTAGGACTATTTACGGACCAATTCTTTCTCATGCAATACTAATTATTTCCAGGATTACTCAAATAAGACATAGATTCTCAGCCTTTTGCATGTTTTTGGCGCGTTTTTCCGGTGCGTTTTGTGGTTTTCAAGCCGATTCGCAACTATTGGGCCGACGATAGTTCAAAAACAAGCACATGGACCCAACTTTTTAAATGTTTCAATCTCTTCAGTATACTTTCTTCTACAATTCTAGAGATAAAGACGAATGTGACATGGTTTTTTAATGTTTATGACCATAAATTTGAGTCATCCGTATTTTGGATTAGATCCTCAGCCTTTTTGGCGCGTTTTTGTGGTTTTCAAGCCGATTCGCAGCCATTAGGCACATGAAACCCCCTTTTTTAAAAATATGTTTACCCTTTAGTAGGCATTCCTCTACAACTTTGCAAATTTTCATGAAAATGACATGGATTTTTAATAAAGTGCAGCTTAAACTGTCCTTTTTATTTTTCGTCTAGATTCCAAGCCTCTAAGATTATGTTTTTTGTCCTTTTTGGCACCTTTTCGAAACATGAGGGCGTTACTAGTTTAAAGAGGAGTACAGATGGCCCAGTTTAAAGAGTCTTTCCACCTTTGTCATACATTTCGCTACAAATCTGGAAGGTTTGATGAAGTTTAATAGGGTTTTGACAGAGTAAAAGTGATTTATACTCGTTTGTCTAAATCGTGAGGTCTAATAGAGGCCTAAATCTTTTGATTGCGTCATTTTATCTGCCATAAAATTATGCAACTTCAAAGTCCCGTAGAAAAAATTAAGCACATGAACCTACATTATTTTTTGCACTTTTGGCCTACATAGGTACCAAAGTAACTCTATGCAAAATTTGGAGAAAATGACATGGATTTGATTTTAACTGTGGAACGTCCTTAAGAATTTTTGAAACGGGGTCTGACTGGAGGGGTGTATGAAAGAAATATACTGACAAGCAAAAACAAACACCTGTTTTTTCTCTCTCGTTTTTTGTTCAAGGCTACAAAATCTGGAAAGGGCGGTCCCTCAAGTAAAATAAATTCTGGGGGACGGAGATGCCCCCCACCCCCGAATTTATTGGTTCATTGAACATTGCAGATCATTAGTATTTAGTAATGATAATTTATTTTGGATTTTTATAGCGCCTAATATATCTCCGATGTCTCTAAGCGCTTTACAGAAATATTATTACCCGGTCATCGGATTCAGGCGTAAATCCGTTTTGAGGGGGGGGGGGGGGGAATGATCTACTTTTTTGCCGAATTTCTTGCGTGAACTCACAATTAAGTGCACACAAGCACACCCTTACTCACCCGAGCCCCCCCCCCCCCCCCCCCAACACACACACACATAATTATAATTCTTTTATTTTGCGAGTGAGCGAAAAATAATCACTTTTTTGGTTTCAAGAGCATTTCAAATGAAAATTCCACTATCATGACCGTCGTTTATGACATTTTTACGAAAAAATCACCAACTGAATATCAGTTTTCCTTAAAATAAGGGGGATATTTGTACACGCCATCCCCCCCCCCCCCCCAGGATTTACACCAATGGCCCACACAAAATGTTAGCACCTTCTCTAGCTCCTTGGGAAGCATTCCAGTCAGGCCCCCTTTTCAGCGCTCACAATGCTATGCCTATGCAATTATACAAACCACATTGATCTTTGCATCCCCGGGGATATGTCTTATTGAGGCCTGTACATCATCCGCGTAAATCACTTTCCGAAAAGCACCCTAAACGGGGATTAAAGTAGGACGGAGGTAGGTGTGACTACCCGGTACTCAACACATGGGTAGAGAGTGGCAAATACAGATCAATATTTCGCTAAAGAACATTTCTTTTTAATTTACTGTTTTGTTTCTTCACTGAAACGACCACTATCTCTCCTCAATTTCAGACGGAAGAGTGTCCGCTAATCTTCCCTTGCGAACCTGTGGAGCAGCCCTTCACTACTGCCTTAGCGGCGACGAGTTGCAACAGGGTCTCAACACCCAGCGAGACGCTATCAACGCCATGCTTTCCTCCGGCGTTACCTTCGTATCCCCTGGCGGTGACGCTTGTATCTGCGATTCAAACCTCTGCAACAGTTCGCCTGTATGGAAGGGGAACTTCGCGGCGCGGCTCCTGTCACTTCTCCTGTCATATGTCATTACTAAATGGTAAAGTCAGTTTTGCTACAAAGGATGTTGCTAAAGGCTAAAAGGGGAGGGGTGTTAAAAATAAGTTAGCTTCAAATGTTACTTTGTCTTTTCCTTAGTTTGCAGTCGTTAGAGGACGGGGGGGGGGGGGGGGGGGGGGTGATTCTCTTCCACGCTTTCCCTCCCAACTTTCAACTATTATTACGTTTGAACTTGTCAGAAATCACAGTTTAAGAATTTATCCTCCTTCATGGGGAGGGGAGGGGGGGGGTAGGAGCGGCCGTCCAATGATATTTTTCAAGTGATAAAAAAATAAAGAAGAAAAAAAATAAAGAATAAGAAGATATAAGAGTATGCGGATCAAGAGAGGGCAGGGTTATGCAACTATGATAGCACTATTGGGATGATTTGTTCATTTAAAACGTGCATAAACTAATCTATGGGTCACCTTGCCCCCTACCAAAATACCCTGGCGCCGCCCCTGCCCTTCCATCTTTGTATTGTCTGGTTATACACTCACGATTTACTGTTTTGAAATATAAATTTGATTGCAGCTTATTTTCAGGTTTATCAAGCATTTAGTTTCTGTAATGAGTATAATAATGCAATCTGGAAGAGAAAATAATCATCTGTACTATGAACTCGGCATAAATTTAGAGATTAGTTTCTATTTGTTAACGAACGGAAGCAAATATTTGATAATAAAGTACTAGTATTGAATAAAAGCTACCATGTACATGGTGTAAGTCAATGAAAATTCAACACCTCTCAATTGTCCATTGTTTAAAAATGAAAAAGTTGATATCGATGTTCGTGACAAGGTTTGGAAGAGTATACTCCAAATATTTGATACGATTTATGTGGACCTCCTGTTATGACAAAATAAAGAGGGACAAATATGGGGAGAAGTTTTCCATGCCCGAAACTATGCAAATTTCTCATTTTACTCTAAAATTCACTGGCAAGAAAAATTGGGGAGAAGGGTTCTTGGTTTTCTCGAACGCTTTCTTTACTCCTAAATTCAGAGGTTATAACATCGTGGATTTCTTCTCGATTGAACAAATACTAGTACCGTTTGTGTTGGCCCCAGTTCAGATTTAGATTCAGGTGCATTCTTATTGTCCACTTTACAGGGAAAACAGAAAAAAAGAAACAAAAGTCCCCTTTGGGCATGAGATCATTCCTATGAATAACATACTTTCATCGATACCGTACAAGCGTATTGTAAAAAAAAATGCGAGGAGTAAGAAAGAAAATTGAGAGAGAGAGAGAGAGAGAGAGAAAGAGAGGAAATATAGAGAGAGACAACATTAAATGGCAACATCAAGAATAACTAAAACAGAGTGGAAAAAAGTAAATCCAAATTTCGCCAAACGATAGCAGAAAACAATGTTCCTTTCAATTTGTAACAGTCAGATCAGATTTTCATTTGTTAAATATTATTGGTAACATAGGGATGTTCCTTTTCATTTGTTTCTTTGAATGAATATATTATTTCAGCAAATGAATGAATGAAACAAAATAATCTATTGTAATTACATAAAATATATAAATATTTAATTCTAAGAACAAAGCAAGCATAATTGGAAATCAACATTTAAAAAAAAATTGAAAGCAGGAGACCATCATAATCAGCGCGATGCTTAATTGGTATCGATGGCGGCCACAAAATAAGCTTATTGCTAAGCTCCGAAATGCACAGAGTGCCTAAATTTACATTTAAGGGGCCTACTATGGGTTTTCTTTTGTCCAGCCACAGAAGGTGGAACGAGATTAAAGGCCGTCTCTTACCAACGGAGACGTCGCCACTACGTCTCCGTTAATCAAAACAGAGACGTCTCCATGGCAAAAACATGGTTTGCGCTCTCAAGGATACTCCTCGAAGACTTCTCCAGGACAGGTGACAATCAATCTGCTTGGAAGTCGCTGGGACGTCACCGCGACGTCTCCAAGATGTCTTCACAGTGGCAGCGAAGTCTCTGAGACGTCTCCCGCAGTTACGGCGACGTCTCCGCAACGTCGCGGATACAAATAATCTCCAAAATAATGAGACGTCGCGGAGACGTCTCCGAGACCTGCTGGAGACTGGAAAAGGTCTCCAAAAAAAAAAAAAAAAATCGAACATGTTTAAATTCTTGCGACGTCGCGGAGACGTCTCTGCAACTAGCCAAAACTTTTGCCCGTTTGGAAACCAAACTTGGGTGGTAAATGCTCTACAGGGACTTTAATATAATTTGGGGTCAAAGGTCATGTATGTAGGTCAAAGGTCAAATGAGGTCAAATGTTAACAATTTTTACTGGGGTTAGTAACTTTTGAACCACTAGCCCATTTGTAACCGGACTTGGACGGTAGATGATCTATAGGGGCATGAATTTAACTGAGGGGGGGGGGGGGGGGGGTGTCAAAGATCTTGTATTATGCATTATGAAAAAAAAAAGAATAACAGTGTAAAAGAACTACTTCGTACAAAGGCCCTTATAAAAATAAACTGGAGTTCAAGTCACGCAAGCATCATGACTTGTGAAAGAAACTGTTCCAAAGCAAGCACATCGTGTCTAGGGACTAGGGCTAGTGTGAGATTTGGAGAATATTCGAATTGATGAGAAACTCACTTACTTGCACTCTACAAAAAAATTAGTACACGGGACACACACAAATCTGGCATGAATGTTATTCGCCCGAACTTATCAGCTTGTTCTCATATTTCCAATATGAGCACATTTGAAGAGCGATCATTTATAGGGGACATATTCCTCGTAACTGACGTGGAAACAATGAAAGAAAAACCTCTCAAGCCTTCTCCTTTAAGTGGCAGTTTGGAAAATGTGTAACCCCCTTATCCCATGATGTAGCCTAGCCAAACGTATCATTTTTTCCCCCCACCCCAATACGAGGTATTTATTAAAGGCATTCATTCATATATGTACATTCAAAAAGTTACAAAACATAAAACTGGAAAATGAAAATACATTATTCTGCACGTTGAAGGAGAAAGAAGCCCCTGGAACGAGTTAGCCCGTCTGAAAAACAGAAAAATCAAAGAACAAGACCAATGAAAGAAGCCCTCTATCAGCCAGACGTGCTAATGATAATAATTGGGTTCTATCTATGCACCCATCTTAACAATATCAGTTTTTAGTATATACTACTGCCCTTTCGTTGGACCCTGCACTTATTTTTACAAATGCCTTAGGAATACCATATTGTTAAGGGGGTGATGATGTGGGCTAGACACCTTTCATCAAGTGTTTTGTCAGTGATTTGTACAGACAAATTTGCTCTCAACCAATCAGGTGCAAAGATTTTTTGTTTCGGAGTAACTAGACAGTGAAAAAGTTAACCCATGGCCCATGGAACCGGGTCATTTCTGTATTAAACCTATGGGATTTTGTACTAGTGGTCAACAGGTTAAGCACTGGTAAGACTATTCATGAAACGCTCCCCTGGTTCCAAAGATTTAAGCACCGAGCGGCGATCAACTGAACCCAGGACTTCTCGTATGAGAGTCATTATATTGAATCATATTTAGATAATTTTGATTTTTTAAAAAAGAATTGATTTGATTTGGTTTGGTTTGATTATACAGGACGGTGCTCCCACGTTGTTGAACGGAGGAGGGGGCACCATGCAAAAATCACAGAGTCACATACAGTTACACTCAAGGAGTAGTGGTTGGGTTGGCGTAAGGTGGGGGTCTTGACCCCTAAGGGCAATGGACAATCGCTATGCCCGATCTCATGTCCCCCCTTCCCCAACTGACTGCTTCTATGCTTTATCGTTATTCTTCTTTCTTTCTTTTTTTTATGCCCGCATTATGTCTGAAGAAGGCTGTAGGCAAAAAAAAACAAAACAAACAAACAAAAAAAAAAGAAAAGAAAAAAAAAACAGCCGACAAAGAAAGAAAAAAATGATCAAAATATCAGCAGTGTGTGGGCCGGGACATCGTGCGGTTTACTTCGGCTCTTTGAAAACATATCATGAACAAACAAAATGTGGAATTCCCCGTGCATGGTTTTCCCCGCGTTTTGGTTTTCCTTCTGAAATTCATTTTCGGTTGCTTCCATAAAGGTGATTGCTGCAACCCACTTTTTATAATAGTCACGCGTACGTGCTCAACAAAACGACACCACAGTATTTACAGATCGAAGCACAATAGACCTCTTAATTCATCTGTTTCAGTATTTCCATGTTTCTCTCCGGAATCCTTAAAAGTTAACAACTACTTAATGCACTTGCTACATGTATATGGCAGAGGCGTCGATCCATTTTTCGGATTGGGGGGCAAGAAGACCAAGCGGAGATGAACCCACGGCTACTGAGATATAGGCCTATATATACATATGTATATATATATATATATATATATATATATATATATATATATATATATATATATATATATATATATCTATATCTATATGTATATGTGTATGTATACACACACACATATGTATATGTATATGTGTATATATATATATATATATATATATATATATATATATATATCTATATCTATATGTATATGTGTATGTATACACACACACACATATGTATATGTATATATATATATATATATATATATATATATATATATATTATGTACATATATACATAACATAGGCCTATGTCAACGTGAAGCATTTTCAATTAATGTGGGAAAAATACGCATCTTGCTAGACTGTGAACCATCCTGTTTTTTTTTTAACTTTGCGAGCGAGCGAAGCGATCGAAGAAAAAAAAAAACAAATTACTTGTTATGAGAGAAGTGTTTAGTTATCAAAATACACTATAGGCATATATGATACCTAATATATATATACATATGGCTACCTCGCTGCCAAATATGACTCTATTTTGTCACATCGCTGGTCCATTGCTGCTACCCCCGAAACCACTCTGTTGTTTAATATTACGAGCGAGCGAAGCTAGCGAGGAATCACACACTGTTTTTGATGGTAGAAGTAGTAACCCCTTCGGCAAATTACACTGTGAACCCATGAAACATCTCCATTATCTATTCGGTCTCATCTCACTGACCAAATTCGTTTGCTTTTCAAAACCATTAATATATCAAACGAGCGGGCGTAGCGAGCGAGGAAAGTTATACCCTTTCCCATATGATAGCAGTGTTATTTCGTCATCATAATAATGTGATATGTGCTGTATAAGAACGGAATGTTATCATCATCAGTATACACTATAAACCTGTCATGCCTGTATGATATCTAAATAATACACCCGATCACCAGTGTGCCGAATATGACACTGTTTTAGCTACCTGGCTTACAGTCCGAATCCATTCTGTTTCTACCATTAGCTAGCAAGCAAAGTCAACGACCGATCCCGGCAAAATTATAGGGATTCGTCACCAAAAATTTGTCAACCCATCGCTACCCGAATATTATGATATTTTGGAATCTCGCTGACATAAAAAAGCTACTTGTTGCCCGAAATCATCTTGTATCTATCTTCTACCAGCGAGAGTAGCGAGCGAGCTAACGAAAAATATGTTTGTTTTTTTTTTTAATCTAGGCCGTTATCTACTGAAAGTGTATCTATTTTTAGGTCAACTGGCCGTTCGATTTCTTGGAGTGATATCTTGTTTGTTGATATTACTTCATATGAGTAGAAGAATAGTATAACATTACATAGGAACTGTAGATGCAAACCGAATTCCTTTCATAAGAATAGTAATTATCATGGGCATTGGTTAAGATACTTAAATGCCAGCGAGCGAAGCGAGCGAGCGCTTCCCAGTGTCTCATTTACTTTCTTTTTCCTGTTTTCCGATTTCATTTCACTTCCTTCTTTCCTTTTCCTTTCTTTTCTCTTTCTTTTTTCTTTTTTTTTGGGGGGTTCGAAAATTATTGGGGGAGGGGGCAAAATGATATCTTTGCCCCCCCCCCCCCCCCAGGATCGACGCCTCTGGTATATGGATAATGGCATCTCTATGGTTGGAAACCATTCTGCATATTTTGGCTGTTGCTATGACGGGAAAGTCTCTGTCAAAGCTTTTGAGTCGTCAAGAGAAATTTTTGTTCAAGAAGTAGACATAAAATTAGTACATAGGTCTATTCGCAAGCAGGACACAATGGCAAAATTTTAAAAAGCATACCGACTACAAGGCAACTAGTCTTGGCTATATAGCTGTGAACATGGATGATGAGCAGCGTATGATTTCTCCGTTATTTTCACCGTTATTATTTTCTAGATATATTAATGATGCATGTAATATCAATTTTGGTAATCATTTTAAATAATGTGTGTAATGTCTTATTCTGCTGGGAGCTTTAGGGGTTTCCCTCGTTCAGAAAGAGTTACAGAAGGGAATGAATAAGATAGTGCAATGGGTTGCAATGGGTTGGCAATCTGTTCGCCAAAGAATTCGTTATACTACCAAACTTGTCTTTTCATGTATAAAATCCAAATTGAACTCATGCCTTCTTGTCTTAAAGATGTCATCATTCCTAGAAGAGTCTCATTTTATACTCGTTACCTCATTACCCACTCTTTTTTTTAAACCCGAGAAACTTGAGAATATTTCAAAAGATCCCTGCACTACCAAGGCTCACTCAGCTGGAACGCATGATCACCAGGGGAGCGTTTCATGAAAGGACTTGTCCGATGTTTTATCAGACAAAGTCTGTTTGATCCGACAGTTGCCACAGTAACGATGCTTCTCATCCAATCAAAATCAAGGAAAGATGTTTGATCTGACAACTTGTCAGACAGCAAATGTTGATAAAATGCTCCCCGGGTTTACGCGCAATATCATCTTCCTTCAAGAGGCAATGTAAACAACTGTCCTGTTTAACGTTCCACAGTTATGTTTCTGCGCATCCCTACCGTGCAGGTTAAAACGTCACGCGCACAGTTGATCCATCAGCTGTGCGCGTCAGCTGATTGTTCACGGTGCATCACAGCGCAGATGCAACACTGAGCCTGCCGAGCTGGCCGGCCTGGAGCGCAGCAGCTAGCTCTCGCTGGTTTTGGTTTGCAAAGTTGACTAGATTTACATTCGTCATGATATATGGTAACAATTACGATTGATTGTAAAGCCTGTCTAAAACTTTAGTAAAGATTCACAGGACTCTCACTTCACTTTTTTCCTTGGTTGCCAGCCAGGCAACCAGTACAATTGGTTAGGGTGCCTAATGGCAAAGGTCACAGTGATTATGTTCAAATAGCAATAGCATTGTGTAATGAAATGTAGTGTGAATCGGCAAATATTGCTCGCGATTCGCAGTTCATGTGCTTTCTTTAGTGGGAAAACCCCTCTTTTGGAGTTCCTACTCTCAGAAAACTGAATAATGCATACATGAGGGGATATTCTTACCCATTTCTGCAGGCATTATTCCTGTTTTTAATTGAGAAATCCAATGAAAAGTGTTTATATCATCTACGGAAAACCTGGACCGGACGTCTGCACTATAGACTAAGGAGATATTCCTTACACCTGTTAGTAATGAACAAACACTAGTTCACTACGTGGGTAACATTACTAATCTTGTTGCTCTGTCTTGAAAGCCTTTGGCAAACTTTCCGGTTATCAACAACAACCAATGATTGAAAGGTATGCATAAACTCAGAATATGTTAGTAAACAGGTCTATTAACTACAAAAATAACTTGGAATCAAGTTTGCGTACACTACTTCAGCTTTACTTGTTGCTATGTCAGTCAAGCCTATGACAAGCATTCAGGATGTCAAGAACAGCCATTGTTTTTAAAAAGTATATATATAGAATTTGAATATGCATGTGTGAAATTAGTTTCCATGACTGACAGCTAACCTCAGCACCACGTCATGTCATCATTGACTAGCAAATGATTGGTAAAAAGACTCATGCACGCAAGACTAATGTAAGACTAACTGATTTCAGTGTAGGACTATTTACGACCAATTCTTTCTCATGCAATACTAATTATTTCCAGGATAAGACATAATTTGATTGACTAATTAATATTAGTCAGTTTAAAAACAAATGACTAATTATTTCTTAGTCAAATAAGACATAGTGAATGACTAATCTTTTTAGTCATTTGACCAACTTTCGTTTTCAGTGCAGATTCTCAGCCTTTTGGCGCGTTTTGTGGTTTTCAAGCCGATTCGCAACTATTAGGGCGACGATAGTTCAAAATCAAGCACATGGACCCCACTTTTTCAATGTTTCAATCCCTCCAGTATACTTTCTTGTACAATTCTAGAGAGAAAGAAGAATATGACATGGGTTTTTGAATGTTTGGGGCCCATAAAATTGAATCAGCCGTATTTTGGATTAGATTCTCAACATTTTGCATGTTTTGGGCGCGTTTTTGTGGTTTTCAAGCCGATTCACAACTATTAGGGCGACGATATTTCAAAAACAAGCACATGGACCCCACTTTTTAAACGTTTTAATCTATTCAGTATACTTTCCTCTACCATTCTAGAGAGAAAGACGAATATGACATGGGTTTTGAATGTTTGGGACAATAAAATTGAATCGGTCGTATTTTGGATTAGATTCTTAGTATCTTTGGCGCGTTTTTGTGGTTTTCAAGCCGATTCGCAGCCATTAGGGCGCCGACAGCTTGAAAACGAGCACATGAATCCCCTTTTTTAATGTGTTTACCCCTTCAGTAGGAATTCCTCTACAACTTCCAAATTTTCATGAAAATTACGTGGATTTTGAATAAAGTGCAGCTTATAACTGTCCTTTTTATTATTCGTCTAGATTCTAAGCCTCTAAGATTATGTTTTTTATCCTTTTTGGCACCATTTTCGCCACATGAGGGCGCTGCTAGTTTAAAGAGAAGTACAGATGGCCCAATTTAAAGAGTTTTTCCGCCTTTTCATACGTTTCGCTACAAATCTAGAAGATTTGATGAAGTTTAATAGGGTTTTGACGGAGTATAAGTGATTTATACTCCTTTGTCGAAATCGTGAGGTCTAATAGAGGCCTAAATCTCTTGATTGCTTCATTTTATCTGCCATCCAATTATGGCAACTTCAAAGTCCCGTAGAAAAAAAATAAGCACTTGAACCTAAATTATTTTTTTGCATTTTTGGCCTACATAGGTACCAAAGTAACTCTATGCAAAATTTGGAGAAAATGACATGAATTTGATTTTAACTGTGGAACGTCCTTAAGCAGAAATATCGTAAATAAACAAACACACAACATTTTTTCCTCTAATTAACATCAAAACAAATTAAATGTCTGCTTGACTTAGCGTATTAAAAGAAAAAAATGATATTGGAAAAGAGAAATCCACAAAAAAGCAATACTTGTAGTGATGTGGATTCCTCAAGAAAGAAATAGGAAGGTAAAGAAAAGAAAAGAAAACAGAAGAATGTGTGATACAGAGGTAGGTGAAACAGCAGTATGTATTACAGTTGCAGATTCATTCACCCAGTGAGGACTCCGCCAGATGAACGATGCGTTGCGCATTTGAGACAATTAAAGAAGAGAAAGGACAATAGGAAAAGGGAGAAATAAGACAAGATAACATAAGACAAGACAAGACGAAAGAGGGACAAGACAAGAAAAGACAAGACAAACAGACAGGAAACACAAGGGGGAAAAGAGGAGAAAATAGCAAGAAATTAAAAAGAGGAAATGGGAGATGGGCTGCCACAGACCAACATGACATAACATGACCGACAACCAGACTGAAATATAAAAAGAATAGGCAGGTGGGAATTTCGTATGTATAGGATAGTGCGGTAACCAAAATTGAAATCTCAGTTCCATTGTTAACTGTTGTAAGAATGAAGCAGGAAAAGTTTGAGCTTATGTTTAAATGCATTCAAAGAGACACTATCATTAATATCATTACTAACGGAGTTCCAGAATTTGGGACCGTTGTATATGAATGTGTTTTTGGCTAGTAAAGTTCTGCAGAAAGGTAAATGTTATTCGTAAGAGCGTCTCGTGGGATAGTTATGGTAAGATTGATTTTTAAGGAACATGGCATCAAAAATATGGGGAAGAGCATTATTATTATAGTTGTACATAAATTGCCCTAACTGGAATAATACAGGTCTCTGACTTTCAATATTTTACTCTCAAAGAACAACGGATCCGTGTGTGAACGGAAAGAAGAGCTATGAATAACACGAAGTGCCTTTGTTTTGCAAAAGTAACAATCTGTCTAATAGATATTGATGGGTATTTCCCCAAACAAGAATCCCATAATTCGAATAGGGTAAAATTAAAGATGAATAAAGCATAATAAGTGATGTCGAAGGAACAAAAAATTTCAGTGTGTTGATAATACCTATATTTCGTGAAATTATTTTGCATACATTGTCAATGTGATTTTTCCAAGAAAGTTTGTTGTCAACTATAATTCCAAGAAATTTTGTATGTGTAACAATTTCTAAGAGAGTATCATCTAAAATAATGTTCATTGGTAATGCATTTATGGAATTACTGAATAACATATATTTTGTTTTCTTGAGATTCAAAGATAATCTATTAGCTCTTATCCATTCAGTAACTTTAATGAGTTCAGAGTTAATATCATTGACTAAAGTTTGTGGGCACTGGTGGGAGAAAAATATGTTGGAGTCATCAGCAAACAAGATAAGTGACAGAATTTGAGATGACCTACAGAAATCATTATTGTAAAGGGTAAACAACAGTGGGTCCGGTAGGCTACCTTGAGGGACTCCACATTTCATATCTTGCATGTTAGAATTATGACCTTTAACAAAAACATATTGTTGTCTACCGGATAGGTAGCCCCTGAACCACTCCAAGGCCTTCCCTTGCGCCCCATAATGTGACAATTCATGTAATAAGATTTCATGATTGATGGTGTCGAAGGCCTTGGAGAAGTCCAGGAAAATGCCCACCAGGTGACAAGATTTGTTGAGAGCACTTACTACTTTATTAATAAAATTCAGTAACGCATGAGGGGGTAACAATAGAATTTATCACAGCTTTCAAAATGAAATTATTAATGCCATCAAAACCTGGGCTTTTCTTACTTTTTAATCCAGACACAATATCAATTATCTCCTGACTATAAGTTGGAGCAAAAAATATAGCATTCGGATTAGGCGTGCCAAGATAGTCAGAGAAGTTTTTCGTCGCGGGAGGAATGTCTTTGGCCAAGTTTTCACCAACAGAAGAAAAATGATCATTAAAAATATTGGCAATACTGTCAGCATCGTCAACAACGACATCATTAAATCTGATTTTGGAAATATCTAATTTATTTCTCGATAAGTTCATTGCCTGTTTTATAACTTTCCATGTATTTTGGATATCATGTTTATATAGAGCTAACTGTTTCTCAAAGTAGTTTTTCTTTTCAAGTCGTAATATTCTAGTTAGGGTATTTTTATAAGACGTGTATTTGATTTTGGATTGCTCTGTACCTTTCATTTTGAATTTGTAATATGAGTTATTTTTTCTATTAATCGAACGCAAAATAGATGCTGATATCCATGGTAGTCTTGGAACAGTTGTGTATGTGTTACGTTTGTCTTTTAACATCGGGATGTGCTTATCTAAATTCTCATTCAATATATTCAAAAAATTGTCAAAGGATAATTTAATGTCTTCAGTATCGTACACACAAGACCAATCGACAGAGTCCAAAGAAGCGCCTAAGCTAGTTGTATTTTCATGCGATGGTCTGCGTCTTAGTGTGAATGAACAGGTCTAGTTGTGCGTCTTAATGGGAAGTGGGTGAGAATTGGGAAATTGTCTGTTATATCGCAAAGGACTATAAAAGAACCTGGAGGGGGGAGAATGCTACAAAAAATAATGTCCAGAAGTGTAGCGGTTTTGTCGGCTACACGAGTAGGTTTGGAAATAAGAGGCAAGAAAGAGGCAGGCAAAAATGTTTCAAGGAATGAGATACATTACGTTGTTTCAATAAATCAATGTTGAAGTCGGCTACAAAGACAGCGTCCCTATTAGCGAGAGCTGGGTTGTTTATAGTTTCAGAAAGATAAGTTTAAAAATCGTTTGCGTTAGAATTTGGAGGTCTATACAAAGCAGCAATAATCATATTTTTACTGCCAGGAATATTAATTTCAATAAAAAGAGATTCGACGGTAGAATTCATGATGTTAAGTTCATCACAAACGGTATACTCATAGTCGTGTGAAATGTAAAATGCTGCGCCACCCCCAATTCTGTCTTTCCTGTTATTTGTTATAAAATCATAGCCATTTAATAAAAAAAGGTCGTTTAGATTCATGACATAGCCATGTTTCAGTGAGGCCAATTATAGAAGAAGGCTGTTTAGTCGAATTGGAAGAGTTGTTCAAAAGTAACTGAAGTTCATGAAAATGTTTATTTATACTTCTTATATTTACATGCATTATGCAGAATGTATCTTTACTGAAATTTTTTGTAAGGTTTTTCACTTGATTTTCCGTAACGTATTTAGAAGAGGGGTTTTGCACTATATCATAATCAAAATTTAATTCTAACTCATTTGAGGACGAGTTAATATTATCAGCCACAAAATTATTATAATCAAAATTCATTGGGTTATTGAAGTATTCAGTATCAGTAGGTCTCAATTCATTAAAGAGGTCATCGTTATTCAAAGAAGTGAATGGAAAGTACGATCTGTCAGTCATAATAAATCAGTCAATATCAGAACGTGTTGTACTATAACTGGTTCAAGGTTTGTAAGAGTCATGGAATGGGCAGCCAAGCCAAATAATAGCATTAGCAGAACAAGGAAAGAAAGACATGAACATAGAACAGAGAGAGAGAGAAGGGACGAGAAAGCGCTGTGAGTGCGTCTTAGTGCAAGGAACAGGGTCCATCGCACGGAGACCTCAGTGTGTGAAACACGTGACAATGAGAGCAGAACGAGAACAAGCGAAAATATAGCAAATGAAATTTGGACATTACAGTATGAAGCTCCAATTATGAAAAATAACATTTGTATTGAAATACACCTTTAAAAATATAGAAAGCGTTCGCAATAGTATTTGAGTAGCCAATGAACAACAGCCCCCCCCCCCCTCCAAAAAAAATAAAAATCGAATATACACACTTACATACATGTGTAAGTGAATTTTGTTTACACGAATACATCGACACCGTAACTCTTCTCTTGTGACATCGACACCTTAACTCTTCTCGTGTGGCAAAATCAAAGATATATATACATGCACAAATTACTTGATAATAACAAAACCTAAAACAATAAACAATGATCGAAAAATTTGCTAAAAATATTGACGGGTATTTGAAGAAGAATAGAGTAGTGATTGTAAGTGCCCACGAAACATGCAAGCGGAGAAAAAAACCGTAACAACACATTGTACAGATAAATGCATGGAATATTGAGATTGGAGTACATACATGTAGCACACAGATACCAAGATTAATGATACAGAGTAGCAAAATACGAAGCATGCATGTTCAAAGTAGAGAACAAAGGGAATAAATAAATAAATGAATAAAATAGTAAGAAAATAAATATGCATAAAGAAGCAAATGAGTAAATGACTTGTGGGCAATTCATGAACTGTTACATCACAAGATTGGATAAAGTCACGAGTCAAAAGAGTAAATCAATAACAACTAATACGATTCTCAAATTCAATAGGGAATGTGTGTATGTATTGTGACTGACACAGTGAATCGTGGTCAGGGACGAGTTCAAAAGCCAAACGGTTCCAATAATATTTGAAGATGAGATCACATTAAATTTATGAAGCATGGATGGTTAAAAATTATCAGATCGGAAGGGACCCGTCACCGATCACGATACCACTGTATTTGGAAATATTTCAGTTCGGTATGTATCATGATATATGCAACATGGGTAAAACAGAAAAACAACAAAAAAAAAACTTGATAGAAGGGCGAAGATATCTAATCAAGAACAAGTGGAAAAAATAACAATATAACAATGTAGGGAATTGACTGTTCCATGCGAGATGACCAAGATTTTTTGGCTAAGTTATGATGTCGTCCACAAGGAGGACGCCGCTCGATGAAGGACTTTAAAAGAAAAATCGTAAGATTTGCACAAACACATTGACGTGTATTAAAAGAAGAACAATATAGGATACAATATAGAATAGTGATCATAATACAGAATATTGATCATAAGTGCCGAACAATCATGCAAGCGGAAAAAAAGAGGTAAAAAACTGAATGCATGGAATACTGAGACTTAAGTTCATAGCGCACATTATCAAATGCCATGAAGTAACCAAGTAAGAAGCATGCATGTTAAAAGTAAACACAAATAAATAAATAAATAAATAAATAAGAAACGAAATAAGCCAAAAAACAAATAAAAAAACATATGACTCATGAGTAGAATTAATTAGATTAACATCTCACGAATCAATTTATGAACTGTTATACGTGACAAGATTGGATAACGTCACAAGTCAAAATAAATCAGTAACAACAACTAATACGATTCTCAAATTCAATCGGAAAATATTATACATGTGTATGTATATAGTAATTGTCATAGTGAATCATGGTCAGGGACGAGTTACGGTTACAGTTTGGAGATTCCATTTAAAATTTATGAAGTGTAGATGTTTAAAAATTATCAGGTTGTTTTGTTATATACTTAAACATTGTTTTACTCGAATATATATTTTGTCATATATATCTATCATATTCTGTTATATTTTGTTATATTCTGTTATGTTTTTGTGAAAATCCTGGTATACTTTGCTATTTATGTTATACTTTGCTATTTATGTTATACCTTGTTCTTTTTGTTATATTTTGTAAAATTTTTGTTGATTTTTGTGAAAAATATTGAGAATAATCCAATCTGTATGGATTCAAAATCAATAAAATTTGAATTTGAATTTGAACTTGAATTCATAGTTGTGTTTATACACCATAACTACACAAGGGCCCCACCTCGTCCCCTAGTTAATTGCCCCTGGACACTAGGACAACACTCCCTCCCCTCCAAGAAAATTTACTACCCCTGAACACCAATCATTCTCGGGAACATTATTGACCCTGGGAATTACCCCTCGAACGGTTGATCTCCCCAACTCCAAACAAACCAAAACCCGGAGGATAAAAGTTACTACGTAATTAGGACAGTACGCTCTCGACAAAGCAACTGTCCCTAGACACTAGACATTACAAGGACAATAACTGAGTTGGGGGTCGGGATACGTAATTTTTTCTCCACCTGAGTTCCGGAACCCACTTAGGATCAGAAACTGCATTCAACTGAAAAGCTGTGATACTTTAATTTTCCTGACAGAATAAACGCCATTGGTATCTATAATTAAGCAAAAATAAAACAAAGCTGAGAGTGGGAATCGAACCCAAGACCTCTCGTTTCTGGCACGCCCACTTTACTGACTGAGCTAGTCTTATACTTCTATGGTCATGATGGTAATGGGGTCCGGAACTCTCGTGGGGAAAGGAATTTCCGCGGCCCGGGCCGGGGCTTCCTGCATGGGGCCACGAGCTGGAGGAGGGTGGATAGATGCTTGTCGTTTGTAAATGTGGTGGGGCAAATCAATTATCGCCCCCACTCCCCTCTAGTAGCTCTCACAAGACAAAGATGTAGTGATCTACTTCTATCATTGCCGTAAATCGGGGGGGGGGATATATCCCCCCAAATATTTCGGTCAGGGGGATGGCCTGTACAATCATCGCCCACTATAATCCTCGAAAAAAAAGGTAAAGACAAAGACAGAGAGAATAGAGAGCAAAAAAAAAAACCATATTTTTAAAAGCAAAGGAAAGGGCTTTCAGCGCTCGCTCGCTTCGCTCGCTCACATTTAAGAATCCCAACCAATGAGGTTATAATACTGTCTTCATGAAAACAAATCGGTTTGCATACAAATCGGTTTGCATCTTGTCTTTCTATCAAATAGTATGCTATTATTGTTCTACTCACATTTAATATCTTTTGTTATCTTAACCAATGCCAGTTAATATTTTCATCAGGGTTTATTATGAAATGAAACTGGTTTGCATCTTTTCTTTCTATCCAATGTTATTATAACTGCTAGAAGTCGAACAGAAAGAAGACCCATGACAGAAGAATTTTCATGAGATAATGAAACTAATCTGATTGTCAGACTTTTAGTGTGTATATAGTTCTAATGCTTTTATCCAGTGCCCCACGGAAGACCAACGTTTGTTGAATTAGCTATCCTGATCAATATCAATGAGACGGATTGATATTTGGATTGGTTGACTTAGTATACAACAGTATGCAGTAATAACCATTACTCCCAGCTCGAGATCCTACTTCCGGTGGGGGGTAATTATACATGTAATGATAATGGCCTCCGTGTATCTCTTCACAATGTTACCATAGCCTGTGACAGAATGTACAACAAACAAAAAACCACATTAGAAGGAAATGCAGGAGTATGTGTATTAGAAAGATATTTATTCAATTCTGCACATTTTCTAGAAAATTACTTTTGCATTCTTTTACATTTATACAATGGCAGCAAAAGAAACTGCACACAAAGTAACATCACCCCTCAACCCCCCCCCCCCCTCCTACTCTATTTATGAGGGGACGAATTCTGAATACCCATGTATAAAAGAAAAAAAAGATAAAGCAAATTACCCAAGTTGGGAAACAAAATAATGACGCACTTTCAGCCCTTGAAAAACAGCAAATATGAAAAGATGTGGAAAGTATAGCAATGCCATAACGCGGCATATCCGTGGAGGCAACAAATAGCCCTAATTACCCATGAAATTGCGTATTTTGGCCAAACAAATCACCTTTCAAATGTACAGCCCTAAAAAAGTACGACATACATGAGCAAAAGGAGAGGAAAAAAAATCTACAAAAGGCCGTGCCCATTTTGGTTGTGTCAGTATTTGTCGTTTACTGCTAACACTAGTTACAGGAAAATATTCACCAAGTTCCTTAAATCGGCATACAAACAAAATGAATATTCACTGGGGGCTTCGGGAGGCCTTCAAATGTTCCGGTCTGATGGCGGATGTTTAAAGGCTTGGTACAGCTAGCCTGCTTTGAGTATCGACAGATAACCTTTGACAGCTCGCCATACCAGCAGGCCTAGCAGGGATAGTCCAAAATAGGCCCATCAAAGTGGTTCGTAGCAGCTCAGATGATCATAAAAACCACTTATCTTTTGTACTACAACTTATAAAACATTGAAAGCTTGTAGAACACACAAAATACGAGTCAAGTAAAACTGCAAAAAGCATAACGATGACAATTCATAACAATAAAACAACTAAAAATGCT
>CM057168.1:6254439-6378471 GCA_029962745.1 Echinometra lucunter | reverse complement strand
TTATACACACTAAGAAAAAAAGGACTGGTGCAATCTTGCACCCTTCAAATGCAATGCTTGGGGCACCTTTTTAGGGTGCAAATTTGCACCTTTAAAGGTGCAATTAGCGGCATTTTGCACCCTAAAGGGTGCAGAGTTGCAAACGGGCATTTCAGGGTGCAAACAAGAACAAAAAGGTGCATTTTTGCACCTCTTTTCGTCCGGGGTGCAAGATTGTACCCAAAAAGATGCAGCCAGTGTTGCATTTAGGGTGCAATTATTTCTTAGTGTGTAGCAGGTAAGTTATAGGCTGCCTCATTGCAGAAATAATGGTAAAAAAACCCCCAACAACATAGACATACTTAAGTCATGGTATATAATTCCTAAATTATACAAATAATGATGAAGTATAATTAGAATTCTATTTAATAATAAGAAGTACAAGTCGAAGAGGATAGCATATCCCAGGTGTTCAGGCAGTGGAATCACACAAAGGAATTCAAAGTAATTTAAAATTCAAATGAGGTATTGGCCGAACCCCTATAAAAGGCCGGCGTCTCGAGTGGTATTCATCTTTCAAAGTGAAAATATATATAGAAAAGGAGAAGTGAAAATACATTCTTGTCAAAAGGAATCATTTTGTGTTGTTTGAAAGAATTATCATTCATTGTATTTCACACTTGATTCTTTCATAGTAAACCGTCAATTAATGTGTTGTTCAAAACCTAAGAGATCGAAACGAAATGTACAAAGTACATTGCGGACATTTCATTTGATTGAATGCTCTGAAAACAGTTATTTGCAAACAATATTAAAGAATACTGCACATTTCGCCTGGAGGAAATATGAGAAGATACAAAAGCAACCGTTTGTCAGCTTCTATGAATCAGGGAGGGAAAAACCGAAACAATGTGAGAAGATAATAAAGGGCGGGACCTCTTCGACTTGTACTTCTTATTATTAAATAGAATTCTAATTATACTTCATCATTATTTGTATAATTTAGGAATTCTATTACATAACACTCGTACAAGTCTTCAGAGGTTAGCATCTTCAAAGCAGCCAATCACATAAGATGACGCATTTCCATACATGGAAAACTTGAGTGCCCTTTTAAAACTAGGCACATGATGAAGTTCATCTGATTCACATTAATCATAATAATAAGTGTCAAGATCATTTCTTTCATTTGTTTAACTGTATACATGTTCAATTAATTTTGGAGAAATAATTACAATTTTTCTTTTGATATTTTCTTATATATTCTGCTTTCTTCAGTACAGTATTGATACTGCATTTTATAGATATCACTTAAGCACATTAGCTATTTTTCAGTTTGACTGGTACAATGGTCAAGGAGAACGTTAATTATATATTTAATTTGATAAAGTTCACTGATGCGAGAAGTATGCTCAAAGAGTTTAACAACTTAGTTGATTCAATGTTGATTACTTCTGACAAGTAATGAGAATATACATTACAAGATATATAAGGTAATTCGTATTTGGCGTTTCTTCTTATTATTTTGATTCCCGCAAATACATGCCGTTGAGTTCAATTAACGAAACAAAAGGGTGATATGGAATGTATTCGTTTGACGCCTACATTCTTATTCCAAAGTAATAATCTCCATTCACATTGAATATTGATGACAGCTTTCGCAAAACAAAATTGTGATTTTGCGATGTCAATTTTATCGTATCATAATTACGATTTACCAAATCATATTCATAAATTCAATTTTCATTATGCAGTTTTTAAATGAAAAATTTTCTTGCGAACATCTGAAATCCTGGTTCATTCATGTCTGAAAATGTATTTAATGACTACCTTCAAATCAACGACCGTACAGAAGGTCTCCAAAACGAAAGATACATGTTTGTCATTAAGATCTTCTTTCAGTGGATTATGAGATAAAATTCTAAGAATAATCTCATATCATAAACAAGCGAGACTGCTTTATTTGCTCAAGCAAAGAAAGGCCCCTGAATCAAGGCAACTTAAAGTGCCGACGTTTTTAAAACAAAAAGGGTGAACTAGATATGTCTAGAGCAGGAAATACTGCCGTATCATTATCCGACAGATAAGATGAGTGGTCTTCTTTAAAATTTATTTATCAGTGGGGGCTCAAAATGAGCAAAGTAGAATTCATTGTAACGTTCGGCACTTGGGCTTAAGAGCTTTTGTTAATGCTCCTTTTGGTATTTTGTGTTTATTTTGATACAGTATCACTGTACACGAATATTTTGCTTACACAAATCATAATTCAAATGAATATTTTTCTTGATGTATAATATTCTTACAGACAAAGAAGAGGATGATGAATATATAAAACTTAATGTGTGTCGGAAGCAAGGAAAATTGTTGAAAATAAGCAATAGTTTATTGTACCAACTGGTCTTGTCAGCAAGTTTTTGGACAGAGTCCATCCGAAATTATGAAATGGATTGACGGCTTTGACGCACATGGTCATTTCAGTCTGATATGTGTTGAGAATACAAAGAAGACTCTCCATAATAAAAGAGTAACCCGTCAGAATGACTATTCTTGAATGATGTCATAATATTTATAATGTCTTGTATTGCGCCATATACCTGATATATCGCATCAAAAACATTCCAAGGCGCACGATGAAACTAACTAAGAGAGAAAGGATGAACGTTTTCGAGTTTGATTTCAAACAAGTATCTACCGAACCGATATTAGGAGGAAATTTGTTCCGGAAAAACGAAACAGCAATGCAATAAAGCATCTCATCGCAAAAGATAAGCTATTTCTTTCATCTGTTCATCTCGATGCTAAAACGTACCGTATGTACAATAAACCATTCAACAGATCAAGCAATAGCTGATTAAAATCATCACCATCTTGTTATTATTGTTGCTGCTGCTGTTTACAAGCAGAAAACATTCAAACACTGTGAAATTGTATAATTTTCCAACGATATTATTCTTTCACACATTATTGCCAATTTTAGACTTGGTGTGTGATCATTATCGAGTCAAAATGCTTAATCATTGTGGTTATCATTCAGTGAGCAGTTGATATTTGCAAAATTATACGAACAAATCACTGTACCCAGTCAAATTATTTGATGAATGGATATCATCAGTGATAACGTTATAACATAAAACTACACTCTGCAAGCTAGGCAGTAGCAGTGTATTTGTACCACCAATAATAAGACAAACTTAACTTGCTTGGAAAACAGTCATGGATAATTGGCTGGAGCTAGTCTCTCTGTGATAAAATGAAATGAAAGACGTCAAAATATGCCTAAAGTGGTCAAGTACCTTGCATTAAAATTAAGGATATACAAATTCAAGTATTCTCCCTTTGTTTGATAATGCATTGAAGACAGTGGCGAAATGGAAAGCCACGAGCTCTGGATAATTGTTTTGAGTACCATAGACAGTCCAACACAAACAAGCATTCAACATGTTTAAGATTCTTTTTGAAATGATGCAAGTGTTCGAAAGTTTTCTTTCACTCATGAATAGAACACGACAAAGGTATTCTAAACATGCTTAAGGGAAACAGTTGTGCATGGACGTTGTAAGCATTCTTACGATCTCGAAACTTCAGTGTTTGGTTCAGTGAAATTAGAATAGTATTTTACAGTGGATGGTTGCACTTTCCAAACCGTATTATGACAGAATGCATGTCATGGTACTGATTTCCTGTCATTGTATTGATTTTTAATGAGTTAACCAACAAGGGCTGTTTTGTTGCTTAGGATATTAGTCAATCCTTTTTCGATGCACACAGTGCAGGTGATAATATATTCAAGATGTTATCTTGGATGAATAATTTGAGGGAATATCAATGGTATGCCCTTTCATGGGTATTTTTTTTTCAAATGAACACCACATCACCGTAGCCGACGAGAGTTAAGCATTGAACGCCGTAGTAAATTGGCAACTTGAAGAAGGCCTTATCTATCTATTTATTTTCTAAGAATCACGGCATTGAAAAGCTTACATCTCAAAGCTTCATAATGTTAAGTAATACATCTCTTGAAGTAATCAGAACTTTGTAAATCTGAAAGGTTTAATAAATATGAGTTTACTTTTTCTTCTCATTTTTTTCTTTTTAATTTGGAGTGGCTCCATGAACAGTACAATGATCTGCCTCTGCTGTGCGTCATAATATGTCTTGAATAAATTAATATTCATGAAAGTAGATTCAATAAAGGCTATTAAGCCATAGCTCATAATTATGCCTATTTCTCCAAAGGAGAATATAATTGCAGATCACAAAGTCTCCCTTTAAAAATTTTAGACTTCTGTGAAAAATCCAAAGGCTGTGTTGGTGGTCCATCTAAAAGAATCTTCCTCAGTCATTACACCATGACGTGCGAAAACAAGGTTTTCATGACAAAGAAGCAAGACTATAACTAGCTGTCTTTTGGTAGCATCATGGATCTTATAAGATCCATGGTAGCATGGAGATCCGTGCGTTTGAATATATACATCGACTCTCTACATTGACTATTTTGGTTTACTATTTGACGATGTACGTTCTTTATCATGAATAGTGAATCTTTGTCACATACCCATTAACATTGTACGAGTCACGCATGTACATCCGTGATTATTTTATTTCACTGGTCGGGATTTTCACCGTCTTTGATATGGCTGCAAATCCCGTATTGAGGATTCAAACTGGACTTAGAAAGGTCCCATCATTTCTCTGGTATGATTCCCCGATACCTTCATTTGATTGAAGCTTAATTCAATTATCGTATAGTTTTCCCTGAAAGGAAAGGAGTGAAAAACGGGAACATTTTAATGAGTTGTTGCTCATATTCATTACCCCTTTTCAGTTAGGGTGTTTGTTTGGTTTTTAGTTGTTGGCCCTTCATGCGAGCATGTATTGTTGGGTATTGCGTGGATCGAATATCCAGGCCAGTTCACACTTTCCTTTGAGTAGAAAGCATCAATTCGCCTTAACCGCACTTTCGGTCAATTATACCGATAAGTTTGACGAACTGGCATTTTTTGTTGTTGTTGTTGTTTACCATTTTTACAGTGTAAAGTCATGTATACTGGTCTATTTCATCTATGATGAAATAGAAGGGCTTCTGATAGAACAAATCAGAAGAGAAGAATCGGATACCGATCCCAAAACTCAGTCGCCAGGTTGACATAAGGTCCACATAGAAAGGTTGTGGAAGGAGTTCAATGGAGGGAATGTCACTTTGCTTGCAGTAAATCCAGCCTTTTACACAAGTCTGGAAGAAATGGAACGGGGTTTTGTCCACGTTCATGCTTAGCCATGTCGCCAAGACATGCAAGGCAACACATCAGCAAACTTTTTCTGAAGTACGTCCAGCATCAGGCCTGCCCATGGCGGTGCGAGTGTTGCAAGTCTTTATACGACCAGCATGCCGAGCATGTCTGGATGTATTGGAACAGGGCCGCGCCCAGTCCATAGCCGAGTCACAAAGACAAGGCAAGTTGAGCCGCTGTTTTCTAGCCACCATTGTGACTATACCTACCTGGAGAACAGCCCACTGGCTCCAGCTCGTTGAATTGTAGAAGATACATCTGGTCTGGTCTGTCCGTCACTGCCTACACACAAGGAAAAGATGAATACCACTCGAGACGCCGGCCTTTTATAGGGGTTCGGCCAATACCTCATTTGAATTTTAAATTACTTTGAATTCCTCTGTGTGATTCCAGTGCCTGAACACCTGGGATATGCTAACCTCTGAAGACTTGTACGAGTGTTATGTAATAGAATACTGGCACACACCAGACAGATATCAAGAGATCCTGGGCATTTTTCAAAAATCCATAAACTATTACTTCATTCCACTTGAAATCGTTTATTTTCAACAAAGTAACGCACGCCCTTATCAGGCCTATGAAGCCTAATGGATGTCGGAATACATCTGCTATGAAAGAAACTGGAAACGCCTTTTATAGAAGAAAAAAAATTCCCTCTCGAAAACCTTTCTGAATCATAGTACATGCATAACAACAGATGTTTATTTTTGTTGTGGTTTTTTATGGGATCAGCACAATGAATTCGTTTATTTTGATTAAAGTGCTAGTATAGGCTACTATATATTTCATTGGCTATGAAAACCTAATCGATCGCGCCATTCTAAAAACGTTTTGCTTTGAAATATAATTATTTTGTAAACGCTTTTAAGAGAAGGAAAATCACACGAAATCCCCTTTCAAAATTTTCCAACCTCTCGAAATGATGCCTCAGTAACAGGTAAACCCTGATTCAGACATCAACTTCTTTGTTTGTAATCACTGAAATCAATAAAATATATGATAATATTAAAAAAAACCTTCTTACAATATTAGTGCATACAGATTGAGTCAAACATTCATTTCGACTCTAATTACTCTCAAGCAAATTGAAAGTAACTCATGAACAACATTCATTCAAATTCAAGAAAACATTGTCACCTATACCATACCATTGTGATATATTTCAAGTATTTAAAACATGATTTTTTAGGATAAAAGCTTCGAAAAGGGGTTCACTTTTTATTAGCTCACACTGTACATGTATATCCCTCGTGATCAATAAAAATAGCAAAAATAACTGATTCTTATACAGCAATTTTACAGAAAAGCTGATCAGAGCGCTAATACAACAGAAAAATGAACAGCAATCAAATATTTAAAAGGAACAGTAATAATAAAAATAAAATTATGTCACTCACCCTTTGCACTAAAAAGAGCTGCAAAAAATACAATAACCAGAGACTTCATCACTTCATGTTTCCTAGGTCACGTGAACTGTGGGACAGATAGCTAATAATGTGATCACCTCTTGAGACAAGTTCCAACTAAATGGAGACTTGCAATGTGTATGTGTCCTAACTCGGCACCTCACTCAATCTTTGCAGTAGCCAATCGCTGACTGTATATTTGCCACGTGAGTCCAGGAGCCAATCATCAGTATATATTTTCTGGGTTGCATCATCTGGACAGTCCGGCTCTGTGCTTTGAGTAGACTTCTCCGTCTCGAGAGACCTAGTCCACTCTGATGCGTGAGAGGGGTCAACCACGCCGGAACCTGTAATGGACTCCTCTAATCCGGCATGTCATTGGAAGGGAAAAAACAAACAAACAAACAAACAAACAAATAAACAGGTAGACAAAACAAAACAAAGTACAGAGCTACTAAAAGTAAACGTAACTCTGCGACAAATCAGATTTAAAAATGTGTTAATTTTCGTGCTGTTAGTATAAACTTGGAATGCCTAGCTGATCATGTTGTCAATTTTAAAACCATTGAAGATCCGCTCAGTAACACATTTCAGTAAACCAGTTCGAAATTAGCTCATGCTACTGCAAACAGATCCTAGTAGGCTATATTCACAGATGTTTTAAACACTGGGAGGTCTCTTTTTGTGCACTTAGAATAGTCACCTCCAAAGAAGTGAAGGTGCCTCATGAATAGCTTTTATTTCCCCCTATGAAAAGAACAGTGGCGTAGACACGTCTTCAGACTGAGGGGGGATGAGGGAGGAGTGATCCCCTAGCTGGACGTAAGACTGTACGCAGAATTCTTCGGGGGGGGGGGGGCAAGAATACGTAAAAATCTTCGAAGAAACTTGAAGGCATGGAAGCGAAGCCTTTCAAGAGGGCACTTCTGTATTTTGAAGAAATGAAAGTGAAGGATCTACATGATGTATTGCACACTTTTAGTGGATTTTGGGGAAAGTTTTCAGTAAAAAAATTGGCAGTTGCCCCCCCCCCCCCCCATTCTGTAAAATTGATCGACGCCTCTGCTGGAAAAGTACTGTGATACCCGGACGCAATAGCTAGCCGGACATGTCGCGGAAACAAGAGTGCTTGTTACTCGAAATATCATGTCAGTTTTATGAGCGAGCGTATAGCGAGCATGGGGGAAAAGGGGGGGGGGATTTTTATCATTTTAAAATACTGAGAAGATGTTCTTGCCTATTGTTACTTCACTCTCATGATTGTAGTAACCAGTGGAAAACGTGCATTTTATCGGCATCTTCCTTTCTCATATTTGGTATGACAGGAATAGGCGATTAATCATATAGCCGCTACAGCGCTTCTCAACCGGTGGTCCGCGGCCCACTGGTGGGCTGCGAAGCTCTCTCAGGTGGGCCGCGAAGTCAGTCCAAAATATTTTGGAAAAAATATTGCATTCAGCTCTACAGTTAACATCAAATTGAACTGAATTTATTAAACGTATTAAAATAACATCAACAGTTGTGGATTATCGTCTGTGAAACGTGTTAAAAATTGTCGACTGTAGGTTAGAATATGTAATGTAATGTAGGTACTGTAGTGGTCGAGATAATTACCACACAATTCGTTTTCTATTTTCTTTTGTCATATTTTATTGATTTTTTTCTCATTGAGATTCTGTGAGGTGGGTCTCAAATTTTTTCTAAAAATGAAGGTGGGCCTCGAAAAAAACTTTAATAGCCAAAGTGGGCCTCGAGGTAAAAAAGGTTGAGAAGCACTGATATAGCCGATTATCTCCTGAAAATTCTCATATTTTAGGTCATACCGCTTGACTCATTGCAGTTATTTTACCAACATTTTATGAATATTAGAATAGTATAACCAGGGAGGTCTCCCCTCCCACCTCCCTGGTAAAAATTAGATAGAAAGACAAGTTGCAAACCAATTTCCTTTCATGAGAATAGTAATAGGCCAATAACCGGTATGGTTGATATACTTAAACTGCGAGTAGAACAATAGTATAACATAAGATAGACAAGACGCAAACCAGTTTAATTTCGTATTAAAGATAGCATTAAAAATGAGAGCGAACGTAGTGACCGAGTACCCCCAGGGTTTTCTTTTCCTTTAAGTTTCCCCAACTTTTCCGACGAAGACAGACTATTCTGAAGTTGATCACGCAATTTTTTTTATTTTTTTTTTTTGGAGGGGGGTATACTGTTGTCTTTTCTAATAACTTTTTCTATACGACGTATTCTTGTATATGCCTCCTAAATATCCTTGTATTTTTTGTTAGAAATGGGTGAGAAATAACCAAAATGCCATGTTGTGTGTTGTTTGTAACAAATGGGGTCATCTTAGATGAATCTGACTTATTCTTTCATTCCGATGCAGACTGGACTTGTGATCTATGTCGGTGGAAGAGCCTATTCTTAACAGATTGTTTAAGCTTCTCTATAACGAATGAATCATCCAGTGATTCTAACCAAATTACTGTATACAGGCCTAATAATAATTATTCTGAAAATATTGTAAAACCTATCCGAGTCGATCACTTTGAGTATGACGATCCAGCGCAAAATTACTAAAATAGACTCAATAAGGGAATCAAAATCGCCCATTTAAATTGCCTATCGTTGACGAAACACATTGACAAAATAGGATTTCTAGTTAATCATACCAGGGTGGACATAATGACTTTCAGTGAAACGCATCTTTGTGAAAGCATTGATGATAGCGAAATTTCAATTCCTGGGTATATACTCTTTTAAGACATGACAGAAATAGATTCGGAGGCGGCGTAGCAATGTTTATCAAAAATAATTTGATCTTTAAACGAAAAAATGAAACCTGTGGAAATAATGATTTGGAACTAATCGTGGCTGAAATAAAACCGGTGAAGCAGAAATCATTCCTTGTGATCTATTGGTACAGACCACCGAACTAAAATCTCGAAGTATTCAATCAATTCGAACGACTTATCAAAAGAATTGACGATATGAAAGTTCCATACTATATTCTTGGCGACTATTGGTACAGACCACCGAACTAAAATCTCGAAGTATTCAATCAATTCGAACGACTTATCCAAAGAATTGACGATATGAAAGTTCCATACTATATTCTTGGCGACTATTGGTACAGACCACCGAACTCAAATCTCGAAGTATTCAATCAATTCGAACGACTTATCCAAAGAATTGACGATATGAAAGTTCCATACTATATTCTTGGCGACTTTAATTTTGATGTAATGAATAGGCATATGTCATGACGTACGAGGAAACTTCTTGAAATTATGGATTCATATAGCTGCACACAGCTTATTAATAAACATTCTCGAATAACTAGAAAGTCTTCCACCACAGTCGGCCTCATTTTTAGCACCTGTAAACACAGAATAAGCGAAAGTGGTGTGGTCGAAGAGTCTATGAGTGATCATTATTTGATATATTGTGTAATTGGAAAATTGAGGTTTGGTGATTCTGTAAATCACAAGTATAAAACAGGAAGGAATTTGAAGAATTTTGATGAAGAAGTGTTTCAAAGAGATATGAACAGCATCAACTTTGATCCTATTTATGAAATTTATAACCCTGAAGTGGCTTGTTCAGTTTTTCCTTCATTGATTTTGCCGGTCATAGATACACATGCAACAGTCCGAAAAACTAGGATTAAACAAAAGAAATCTCCTTGGATGACAACCTCGATTTTCCAACTAATTCGAAACAGGAATCGTTTAAAAGACAAGGCAAAAAAAAAAAAAAAAAAAAAAAAAATCCCCAAAACAAGAGGATTGTGACAATTATAAAAAAGCTCGGAAAAATGTGACAGCCCCTATTCGTAAAACGAAACGAAATTTTATCTCTAAGAAAATCGAATCTGGAGTACGAGATGTGTAAATGGTTTTGAAAACTTTGCGGTATCTAGCACCTGCAAAGAAAACTGAACCTGAAGCATCTTGTATTAAGGTAAATGGTAATTACGTTCGTGGTCAGGAATTATCAAATGCATTTACTATTTTGCAACTATTAGCAAATCCTTACATGGTACTTTTCCCTCTAGAATCAATGACAAACACTCTTCAAAAATCTATCTTAAAGAGGATCTGTCGTGGGCTTTCATGGGGAATTTGACACCATGGGTGCTTATACCCAATAAGAGGTGTTGTCCATCACTATGAGTTTTATGACCAGCAGAGCTTATGTAATGCTCTGCATATTCCACCCTTTGCCCCATATGGCAAAGTCATTATCTCACTTTCACTGGCCCGAGAATTCCTGAAGCAGGCCGAAGAATGTTTATGGTGGGACACCTTGTTTTGCTGTGCTCCAGAAATGTAGTTCTATTACACGTATTACCAGTGCTTTTCTGGTGTCAGCAAATTATGATCAACTCCCCGTGAAAACCCACGACAGAGCCTCTTTAATTCAATGCCTTTTGTTTTCAGGGACGTATCACATACTGAGATCGAAAATATATTACGAGCTCTTCCAATAGACAAAGCGACTGGCCCGGATAATCTACCAGCAAAGCTTCTTAGATCAGTAGCTTCTGTAGTTGCTTCCCCATTGACACATATTCTTAACCGGTCTCTTCATTCTGGTATTATACCGTACCAATGGAAATGCGCAAGAGTCACCCCAATTCATAAAGGAGGTGATAAAACATGCATCGAGAATTATCGCCCAATTTCGATCATTCCCAGTTTAGCTAAAGTTATGGAAAAGTTCGTTTATAAACAACTATCTCAGTATCTAACAGAGAATAATGTATTATTTGATTGCCATTCGGGGTTTAGGCCGATGAATTCCACCCAAATTGCTCTCCTAAATGTAGCCGATAAAGGGATGAGATTAATCGATAGAGGTAATATTGTTGGGCTAGTAATGATGGACCTTAAAAGGCATTTGATACCGTAGATCACTGTATTTTATTGGAAAAATATTAGGGATGTATGGCTTTTGTCAAACCACACTTAATTGGTTTAGAAACTATTTTGAGGATAGGAAACAATTCACATCTATAAATGGTTACATATCTGATGAAGAACTGGTAACGTGTGGAGTCCCCCAGGGCTCGTTGCTAGACCCCCTATTATTCTCTTTATTTGTAAATGGTATGCCAAGCACTGTAAAAAGTTGTGATTTATCTTTGTATGCTGATGATACCTGTCTTTTCGCTTCATCGAAAAATCCAAAGGAAATTGCTGAAAGAGCAAACGAAGACCTATCAATCCTGTCGAAATGGATGAAAAACAATAAGCTTATGGTAAACCCAAAGAAATGTGAAGTAATGTTTATGGGTACTCATCAACGTTTAAAGAAAATGCAAGACATAATTGAGGATTGCTATATTTACAATGACGGAGAAGAAATCAAATGTATGTATATACCTTCTTGACGGCTCCGTCCTTTCATCAACCAGGGGGGTGTTTCACAAAGATTTAAGTTTGACTAAAGTCGCACTTAAATTCCTACTTGCGTGCTGCATATTACGCATCACCGCATTGGTCAGAATCATAGCAGGGGATGCGCGCTATTGAAAAGTCTATCAATGATATTACGCGTTAAATACCGGATGCGCATTGGCGCTTAAGCACGACTCTATGTCAAACTTAACTTTGTGAAACACCCCCCTGGACACTGCCCTGTTATTCTATAAGTCTGTTATTCAGTGTAATTTTGATTACTGTAATGCCATTTGGACAAATGCCTCTAAATCGTGTGTTGACAAACTCCAAAAACTTCAACATAGATCGCTCCGTATCGTTATGAATGTGGATTACATGTTTCCTTCAAACTGCCTATACCAAACTTTAAATTGAGATCGACTGTGTGTATGATGGTCAAAACTGTTGGCATGTACCATGTATCGATGTATTCACAAATTATGTCCGCCGTACCTAAGTAATATCTTTTGTGTCCGAGAAACAGCCTATCGTACAAGATCGGGTCCAAGAAAATTAGGTCTTATACAGCCTAAACCGAATTATGGTAAAAGGTCCCTTGCATATCGTGGGTGTAAGCTCTGGAATGAGCTCGATCACCCTTCTTCCACACCTACATCAACTGAAGTTTTTAAACGCTATTTAAGTAGCAACCACAATACATTTATTCTAAATTATGTCAGTAAATAGATTTTTCTTTCTCACCTACCCCCTTTTTTCTCTTTGGTTTTGTTTTGTTTGTATTGTTTTGTTATATTATTCTTTAAATATTCTCATTCATCCGTGCGTTATTACAATCATTGTTATGTTTGTTTCAGTTTTTAACATGTCAGCCATTTTTGTTACTTTATTTGCTACATTTTATGATTGTTTATGTATATTTGTTTTGCTTTATATGTTTGTTTTTATCATTTTGGTTTGGACCCCTTTGAAAAACAGCTATTAGCTGACAAGGGCTATCCAACCCATGAGTGGTGAATAAATAAATCAAATCAATCAAATCTCTCTTGATTTTGCTTTGTTTTTAGGGAATTAGCAGGGGCCATGCCATATTGGAGGTAGATTTTTTTTTTTTTTTTTTTTTTTTTGGGGGGGGGGATGATAGTACATGCCCCCGGGATATATATATCACCCCTGCCATATATATATATATATATATATATGTATATGTATTTGGGGGTATATAGTAATATTGTTATCGATCAAATAAATAAATCAACAAATAAACAGATAAATAACCATTGAAATCATAATATCAATATTCAAAGATAATGTTATGTGATAATAAGACCAATTTCACATTTTCTATAATTTATCAATACTTCTACAGGAAGTAAAACAGGAAGTTAAATGTTTACAAACTTCACTTTTCTTCAGAAAATATTACTCATACATCTTCCAACTGAAGCTATGACGCACTGGTTACTCTCCCAATACTGAGTAAAAGTTATGACGTACATTAGGCCTTCAGTCAAGAGCTCAAGGTTGACCAACTCCCAATAGAGGGTTTACCCATTACAAAGGGGGTTCACTTCAGGACTCCAATCAGAGAGAGAGAACCAGAATACTTCAGACTACATTCAAGACATTATCAGAGTACAGTCACCATCAGACTTACTCTAGACTTCAGTTGATATTTTTGATCTTTAACTGAATAAATGGATTTAATACTTAAACTGACTTTGAGTCTTCGTGTCTTCATACGTATTCTCTATGCTGGAAGAACTAAAAAATAAATCCGATCCCAACACGACATGGTGGAGAACCCGATTTCGACCAGCTAGAGTATAGAGAGCATTAATGTCATCAAACAAATTAGCAATGCAGAGTCTGTTTAACAAAAGATGGAGGATTGCCCTCGACAGACCCAACAATGACATATATTTCAGCACTTAAAAAATGAAACGTCTATGATTATGATGCACCACGAAGTGCTTCCTCCGGAATGACTTGAACCTGATGACCTGATGATGATCCTGACTACCGAAAAACACTGCTTGATGATGGCCACAACGAAGACAACATCGCCAAATACGGTGATGGCGATGACTACTATGACGACGATGACAGCGAACATAAGCTGAGATGACATGTATAGAAAGCTGATGATCGACGTCGAAGACGACAATGACGGCAGCGTCGAAAACACAGACAAAAAAAAACAAACAACTTTGACATCTTTAAAAACTGAAATCCAACTTCATCCCAAGACTGACCAGAGGGAGGATCATGACAGACTGAGTGACTTTAGATCATTGACACTGAATCTGAAAGAGACTTTTGAGAGGACAACTTCTATACTACTGTTTTGTTTAATTATCTGTGTCTTTTGATGTTTTCACTAATTTTCTAGATTATTTTTCTGATTTTGATGGCTGTGGTAAGTCAAACCAATTTACTTAATTAACCAATTTTCTATTTGCTTTGAATTACACTTAGTTTACTACTAGTATTTTTTATTCTGAATTGATATTTACATTCAAGAGTTTGCTTAGATAACGTTTGTTAGTTTATTACTGTAAGAATGTAGTATAAGCGATCGATTAATGTATCCAAGCGATGTTATTACTGGTTTGATAAGCCCCTCTATTACCGCTGACAATTAATTTTAAAAGGAATAAAACAATGAATATTTCACCCCAATTAAAGGCTACCAACAAAAACAAAATTAAACTATTTCATTTATCATATTTTTTCTCAAAAATCTAAGATATGTAATCATTGAACATTGCACATGTATCCAAAAGTTCCTAGAAAAGTATTTAAGGAATATTGATCAGGATGTAAGCATGAAATCCCTATAGGAAAATTTAAATGCATTTGAAATGATGCTAACACGTAAAAGCTTGATTTAAATCATGTGGCGTATGTTCCGTGTATAGACCGACAATCCTGAACAAAATCACATTATGATATAATCAAAGTAGATACTACAAAGTAATAATTTATGTATTTCAGTCTAAACTTTATAATGTCATATACGGTTAACATGTAAAGCAAAGCAATATTTCCAGTTTGAATGATACTGGACTACACTATAATGTTTCAAGGAATACCAATAAAGGCGTTATGTGCTTCAATGTTAGAGTATTTCAACGCTTTGTGTATAGCATGAATAAAAATCAAGTTTGAAAGTACTTGAAAAACCGTCAGAGAGATTATCCGAGCAATTTGGAGTAAAACTCATATAGGATGATTCGGTAGTGCAAATATTCTATGTTTTATATGCTTCACAATAGGAAGTACAAAATGATTCAAATTTTGGCATAGATGCACATCTCCCTATGAAGAGCATGCCCGCAGCTCGAAACTGATTGATTTATATGATGTTATTGTGAAGTAAGGCAACTATTTTGATCACATCATAATTTATTATACTACCCCAACTTCAATTCGTCAAAGTTATAATCCATCCTGTCTTAGTTCAAGGAGGTAAACAATAGCGGGAAACTACCAACAGTATGTTTCAATTTTTGGATTTACTGTTTACCCCAACTTCAGTTTTATTGTTTTCTATAATGACTTTCAAATGATGCTAATTTGGTATTTTATTGAAGGATTTCTGTATGTGATAATTATTACATTCCGTTAGTAATTCTTTACTCTTCAAGGCAGAATTAAGAATAACTGAAATGTTATTATTTCTTTAGCGTTCAAGTTCGATGAAGTTACGATTTGGTTAATTTCATTAACAAACCAATGTGAATTTGGAAGTTAGATTGATATTTGTTTAGAATAGATTTTGATTGAATAGCATTTGAAATCTTTTTTCATCATTCCTTTCTAACTTTCTTTCTTTTTCTCCTCTTCTTATGTTTTGATATGTTTGAGATAAAGTTAAGATTGTTTGATGAATTGTGTACTAAACAAATTTGCTAGGATAGAATAGGCTGAAGAATAGAATGTTACTGTAAATTTCTATGTTTTTCTATCGGTTATCCATTTAAGTTGATTGAGAAGTAATTTACTTTGAACAAATGAGGGAAAGCCACATTTTCTAGCAAAAAGGGATGTTATGTGATAATAAGACCAATTTCACATTTTCTATAATTTATCAATACTTAATCAATACTTCTACAGGAAGTAAAACAGGAAGTTAAATGTTTACAAACTTCACTCTTCTTCAGAAAATATCACTCATACATCTTCCAACTAATGGCCCCCTCACACCTGACCGAATGTAGGCGGACGAAGGGTGACGAATGGGAAAAATACACGAAATGCACGCGAATTCAGCGAATTCAAATAAAATTTCCGTCAAATCATGCGATCAGTAACTATTGTCAAATTTTATCAACGAACGGTCAGCGAAGGATAAATATGACATGCGAAGGATATAGATTTTTCGGTTCACCTCTTTGAGTATATTGCAGCCGAAGGCGAGCGAAGGGTTGATATAGCCCAATAAGACGAACAGTGAGCAATGGTTTGATATGGCCTGCGATTAGAAACGAAGACGAGGGAATAGATCGGGCGTTCTTGTACGTTTGTGTGCGCTCCTCGGGGTGTAAAAAAGCGACTAGGTCCGTCCGAATTTCAGTACGGCCAGAGAAGTCATCCACGCAACATGCCTACAGTGAAAGTCACAGTCACAGTCACAGTCACAGTCACAGTGAGCAGCTCAGAACTCGCCAAATTATTCGTCTGGTCATTCGCTCGCATTCGCAATCCATATTTGTCTTAGTATCTCTTAGCCTTGTCTTCGTGTATGTATCGCTATTAAAATTTAGTAAAAGTTAGTATTGGTTTCCCTTCGCATAGAAGATGGCAAGCGAAAATCCGTTTGTCATAGTAACTCATATGTTGTCATCGTGTTGCTTCGTTAAGGGTTCTTTCGAGATCGGTCCACTTTGGCAAAAGCGCGATGAGGGACTATACGCGACAATAACACACGAAAGATGAACGAACGATTACCGCAGACTAAATAAGGGATGCGAATACAAACAGATGACCAACAATTCGTCGGGAAATTTTAAATATGTTCAAAATTTCCGCTCGAATTTGAATAATCGCAGCTGCTAGTTCAGAAGGTGTACGAACCCAAACACGAAGGGTAAATATGATTTACTATCAGTTACCATTGAAAACGATTTTTTAAAAAATGCCTTTCGCCAGCCATCGCAAGGCATATTTCAGGCAATTCGGTTAGGTGTGAGGGGGCTTTAAAGCTATGACGCACTGGTCACTCTCCCAATACTGAGTAAAAGTTATGACGTACATTAGGCCTTTGGTCAAGAGCTCAAGGTTGACCAACTCCCAATAGAGGGTTTACCCATTATAAAGGGGGTTCACTTCAGGACTCCAATCAGAGAGAGAACCAGAATACTTCAGAATACTTCAGACTACATTCAAGACATCATCAGAGTACAGTCACCATCAGACTTACACTAGACTTCTGTTGATATTTTTGATCTTCAACTGAATAAATGTTAACTTTATTGTAGGCACTTTAAACCCAGAACATTGCAGTTAAAACATGTAGTGTCTGAAACATTCTGTGAAGAAATAGTGTTTTTAGTGCACTTTTGACACCGAAAGTGTAGTTTTGGAAAAAAATAACTTAGTTAACACTTCCAAGCTTTTAGGTGAATTGGATGAAGAATAAAAGGAGAAAGCTGACCGGGAGACGTGACCGGTTAATAGAGGCAGCCGGATAAATGAAGACCCTATGAGCGAGGTCAAACTTTACATTACATGTATGCACATGTGTATTTAACGAAACATCATACAGTGAAACTTGTGTTGGAGCATCATTTCACATGAAAACTGAGAACTCAACAGAATCTGCATCCCTTTGTAGTCTTGACATCATGAATCACAAATATTGTTTGAATATTGTTTAGAATTAAAATAGTGTCAATTTGTCAAATTCCTTGCTGTTTGCATTAGGCAAAGTTGAAGCTTGCCTTAGGGTTTCATGGTTAAGTCCATGTACTTATCAATGATTTTACAATCATTCTTATATAAACTGCAATTTTTGGTTGCTTGGCTTCTATATTTTTAATGGTATTCTTAAGTAAATTTACATTAGACTTACATAGGCACAGCAGCCCATACATAGAACCACAAGGAATTTGTCAAAATTTTCTTTGACAAATTATGGTAATGTACATTGTACATGTACTCGATTAAGCATGAATATTTGCAGTGCCACTATGTGTTCTACAATGTGGTTTTCATATTTCACCATTGAATGTTTGTGGTGCGTTTGGAGTTCAGCAGAGCTGAAGCATAGCTTGACATTTCTTCTGGAAATAATGGAGGAAAAAATATTTACTTCTGCACTAGACTGTACTTATGTGAATATTGAATAAGGTGCTTGATGAGTGTTTTATACATGCACAAAAACCAAATCACAATATGCAATGACCTTTATCTGTGATAAATGAAGCCTAGTGCAATAAATAGCCCTGTTACCCTTTATTTATTTTAGGCTTTAGCTCCAAATTGCACTGATGTATTTTTTGCATTTTAACTAGCATATATGTACCTTGTTCCACTAATAAGAAAAAATAGACACTTCCCCATAATTAATGATAATAATTGCATTTTAGGTGACAACCCACTTCACCGAAGGCCTGGGAGACCGAAGGCTCGGGAGACCGAAGGCCCGCGAGGCCAAAAATAGCAAATTGTAATCTATAATATCACACCGCTCTACCCAATTCCTGTGCCAGAAGGAAGTTTAAGAAGTATTAAAGAGCAGCGGGACCTCCAGAAACGAGGACTAAACATGCTAAAGGAGACATGATTATTTTATATACCGGTAGCGTATTATTTGTGATGAAGGAAAATACCATACGAAAAAAGTCGGCCTCATGGGCCTTCGGTCTCGCGGGCCATCGGTCAAGTGGGCGGACCCCGCATTTTAATACCAAGTTAGCAACTTAAGTATTATTACTACTCTTCTTGCGGGCCCTGCAATTATTATTACACGGCTATGCCCAGTACCCATTTAGTACACCTGGGTCGTGAGGGACGGTTCTAGGACCACTCCCCCGGAGGACAACTCCCCCGAGGACAACTCCCCCGGTGGACAACTCCCCCTGAGGACAACTCCCCCGGAGGACAACTCCCCCGAGGACAACTCCCCCGGAGGACAACTCCCCCGGAGGACAACTCCCCGAGGACAACTCCCCCGGAGAACAAATCCCCAGGAGGTCAACTTCCCCGGGAACGACTCCCATCTGAAAACTCCCCCGGAGGACATCCCCCCCCCCCCCTACTTTGCGGACAACATTAATGACCGGAGGAAAATTGATTTTATGACCACGCCTGGCACGTGAGGAGCGGTAAAAAAATTTCTTTTTCTTTTTTTCTTTAAATCAAACTTCAGTAATTGATCAAGTATTTTTATTACAACTTTCCCGGAGGAGAGCAGCTCCTCGAGGATAACAAACGGGGATTGGGGAGGGGTAGAAGGTTTTTGCTAGTTTAATAAGCCATACAGTAATTTGTCGCTCTAATTGCTAATTTTTTTGAAAATTTCCAACCTTTTGCTCCCATTTTATCGAGGAGCAAAAGAAAATAAAAACTCTAGTATTGGCCACGCTTTTCCACCCAAGGGTGTAGGGTTTGGCAGCTTCAGCGGCACACTCCCATCGAAACCAAATTTGATCATCAGAAGACAGAAAAGAAAGGAATAAAATGAAGAAAGGAAAGTGAGGAACCTAAGTAGGAAGCTACAAAAGTAGAGAATGGTGTATCTAGTCGTAGTCTTCAGGAAAAGGGGGAGATGGGCCACAATCAAGCTTAAGAACAGAAGTCACTTCGCTCAATCAGCAGCTGTGATTGGGTCCCTTTCTTTTTTTTTTCTGCTAAATGTACAATTTTAGGCAAGATATCAGATAAAAAATCTTACTTTTTAGGGGAGGGGTCAACAACCCCCCCCCCCCCCCGAGATCCGGTATCCCGCCCCCTTGTTAAACTCACTGACTATAAATGAAAATAAAACCTTAACGGAATTTTATACTGAATGCATGTATTTTAATTTCATTTTTGTTAAAGGACTTGTGCTTCTACGTATTCAGCGTCCAGCAAGCATGTGCGACTATCATTCTTTGCGCTGAAACCACATGACAACATTAATTATAAAGTACCTCATTCAAGAGTAAAAGATAAACAAAAAGGAAAAGTCATCGTTAGATTCTTATGATTTGACAAATTAGGACACATATTGAGCTTTGATATCTAAATTCGCAGATGAAATTAATCACTTTTTCTTACTTAGAATATCTACATTCAGCTGACCTGAAACCTAGAGGTTTTATGTATTTGTTCTTCTTCTTCTTATTTTTTTTTTATATATATAGTCGTTTCGATCCATCACTTCGTCTTCTAATGTAATCATCCAGGCCCAACCCTCCGAACATTATGCCGTAATCTTAAAGGCTGTCATTTGGGGGGGGGGGGGGGGAGGATTGCCCCATAGATGTATTTTTGTATACGCGTTTATACTACACCAACTTCCAAACTTCGAAATGTGGCGGGTCATCGTCTATTCCCCCCCCCCCCCACACACACACACACAGCCCGCACGATACTGAAGCCCCTGTATCTACACCACTAAAGACTGCACTGCACTTTGTGAACGCCTCCTGTATTGTTTGCTGCAAATACACTACACAATCTAACATTTTAAAAAGACGCCCGCGTGAGGGGGGGGGGGGATAGGGCGTCTCAGTAACTATCTTAATAACTAATTTCATAATTTCGTTGATATTTTTTTTTGTTAGTTATAAGTGTTGGGGGAAAGCTATATGAAGAATAATTTCAAATGTTAATTTATTTTGATGAAATCTGAAAAAAAAATTGAAAAATACAAATGAGGGGGTGTGTGGTGTGTGCCTTTAGTAATTTAAACAGCTACAATTCAAATATAACTGCGGCTATTGTTTGAAACTGACTGTGATGAGCTGATGATGAGGAGAATCACATGACATCGAAGATGATCAGGAGAGAGCTGCAGTAAAAATCAAAGAAAATGAGCACGCTGACCTAGGATGGAAACGCGGATGGGAAAAATGATGACTGCAGTGATAACTGAAAAGTAGGGGGAAAAATCTCAAGTCGGTCATCTTATCATTTTGTGCCAATCAGTAAGAACAGAATTACGCTTTGAATTCTCACTCATTCCATTTCTTCAGATTTCTTCTACCCTGTTTCATCCTTTCCATCCTTTTAATAAGCTTTTCACCCATATCTCGGCTTTAGGTAAAATATAGTGCCTGGCATCTAGTATCTCTGACATAATGTTTGAAACGATTTCACTTGTTTTGTTAACGGTTTTTTTTTCAAGAAAATAAATAAAAACAAAATTGTGTCTCTTAGGGATTTTTTTTTCAAACTTTTGCACCTATTCTAATAAATTTTTGTTTTGTGTGATTGTTGTTTTTTCATTCTCAAACTAATACAACTGATATTGTATAAAACACATTTGTTAAAAGTTTTATTAGTAAGCCAAAGTTTCACCAACTGAAACATAGTTGCAATGATCATATCATGTTTGATGTTTGTTTATTTTTGTACGCAAATATTTTGGAATCAAATGTTATCTGACAAACAAGGACTGGATTAGTGTAATTTTAATGAGTAAACTAAAGTTTTCTCCAAGCTTTATGACTGACAGATTTCTTTAGGCACTGTTAGGCTCTATATAACAAAGAAAAAATAATCAGAACAAATACATAAAACCTCTAGGTTTCAGGTCAGCTGAATGTAGATATTCTAAGTAAGAAAAATGATTAATTTCATCAGCGAATTTAGATATCAAAGCTCAATATGTGTCCAAATTTGTCAAATCATCAGAATCTAACGATGACTTTCCTTTTTGTTTATCTTCTACTCTTCAATGAGGTACTTTATTATTAATGTTTTCATGTGGTTTCAGCGCAAAGAATGATACTTGCGATGCTCGCTGGACGCTAAATACGTAGAAGCACAAGTCCTTTAACAAATATTAAATTAAGAATACATGCATTCAATATAAAATTCCGTTAAGATTTTATTTTCATTTATAGTCAGTGAGTTTAACAAAGGGGCGGATACCGGATCTCCGGGGGGGGGGGGGGGGGGGGAGGGGTCGACCGCTTCCCTAAAAAGTAAGATTTTTATATGATATCTTGCCTGAAAATTGTGCATTTAGATTAAAAGAAAAATAAAGGAACGGGACCCAATCACGGCTGCTGATCGAGCGAAGTGACTTCTATTCTTAAGCTTGATTGTGGCCCATCTCCCCCTTTTCCTGAAGACTACGACTAGATACACCATTCTCTACATTTGTAGCTTCCTACTTAGGTTCCTCACTTTCCTTTCTTCATTTTATTCCTTTCTTTTCTCTCTTCTCATGATCAGATTTGGTTCCGATGAGAGTGTGCCGCTGAAGCTGTCAAACCCAACACCCTTGGGCGGAAAAGCGTACCATTACTAGAGTTTTTATTTTCTTGAATGTGTACTTTGGCGTAAAAATGGGAGCAAAAGGGTGGGTATTTTTCAAAAAAGTTAGCAATTAGAGCGACAAATTACCTAATACCTTATTAAACGAATAACAACCCTCTACCCCTCCCCAATCCCCGTTTGTCATCCCCGAGGAACTGTTCTCCTCCGGGAGAGTTGTAATAAAAACAAAAAATACTGGATTAATTACTTAAGTTTGATTTATAAAAAGGAAAGATTTATTTTACAGTTCCTCACGAGCAAGGCGTTGTCATAAAAACAAAATTTCATGCGTAATTTTGTCCTTAATCCCCTGGAGCACAAATCCCCGGGGGAGTTGTCCTCCGGGGAAGTTGTCCTCGGGGGAGGTGTCCTCCGGGGAAGTTGTCCTCCGGGGAAGTTGTCCTCGGGGGAGGTGTCCTCCGGGGGAGTTGTCCTCCGGGGGAGTTGTCCTCCAGGGGAGTTGTCCTCGGGGGAGTTGTCCTGCGGGGCAGGTGTCCTGCGGGGGAGTTGTCCTGCGGGGGAGTTGTCCTGCGGGGGAGTTGTCCTGCGGGGGAGATGTCCTCCGGGGGACCCGTCCTGTGGGGGAGTTGTCCTCCGGGGGAGCTGTCCTCCGGGGGAGTTGTCCTCCGGGGGAGTTGTCAGGTGGGAGTCGTCCCCGGGGGAGTTGTCCTCCGGGGGAGTTGTCCTGATACGCAATAAAACAAAATAAATGCTTTCTATTTGATATCGCACTCATTATTTATCAGGAAAAATTTTGGAATCATGATGAAATGCATTTCCTATTTTCCTTTTTTTATTTCACTATATATCTTTATCAACTTTAAAGCAACAGTGAACTGACCCTTATTATGATGTATTTACAACAGCACCAACTTACAGGTACTCAAAACAAGAGATTCTTAGAAACATATCCTTTGTGGCTTCTCGTGAATTTCCTTAGTATGAATACAAATACATTTTAACAGATGTTACTCAAAAAATAAAGCTCTCATTGATCGCTCTGGCTTTAATTGAAAATATCTCAAATTACAAAAAGGGATATATCAGTTTTTGAATTCAAATTCTTCATGCACTTTAGTATAAAGAGCATACAAGTACCGGTATGTAGTATCTTTTTTCACATCATATGATACAGATGTCCCATAGGAATATCGTACAGGTAAATACGGAATCACATCAAATTGATTATAATAAAAAAATGGAAAAAAAAAATACTTGAAACACTTGAAATGCAAGAGGAAAACAAACTACTTGAAATGTAAGAGGTTTTACATGATTATTATGAGAATAACATAACCATGAGGGGAAAAAAAAATTCTTAGTTGGATGCAATAATTCGTGAGAAAATGATGAAACATGCAATAAAATTTTACATAGAAAATTCCCATAACATGATAAAAGGAAAGGCTCATGATATGAATACTAAAAATGACTACAATCACAAAAATTCTCTTCATTTGAAAATGGAAATGTGGAAAAAATGCAGGACGGTTTGGACATGTACATCACTCAACATGTACATCTACATTAAATGTTCTCATCATCATCATATTAAGACTGTATTCATTTGAATGTAATCACAAAAAATGCACTTGCAATTAAACAATCATGCAAACTTAAATAGTTGAATGGTTGGTTAATTTACCTTAGCATGTATGAATGTAAGCAAGTAAGCAGGGGACCTACAGCTTTTAATCCTCTATCTGAGGGACGTAGTAGTAAGGATTGTTGCCATACTAAAGAGCAGGTGGTGCATCCACTTAGTTTTGAACCCTGGTACTCCTAGTTACAAGACCACACTGCCCTACCACTGAACCACTGTGTCTCCTCATTTCACGTCATGACCATCATGATTTAACAACTTTTGTTACAACGTATGATTAAACACCTTTCCCTAGGGGAAGAGGGGGTGTTTTATTCACAAAGCTGCCCGTAAAGCTACGCATGACTTTAAAGCCACTGAGTAGCTTTGAAAATCTGAGCTTCACTGCCCTAAATGCTATCAGTGTATGTAATATTATGTAAATATGAAGCCCTGAAAAATGCAATTCAAAAGCATCGGCATCATGTGCTTCACAAAAAGTGAAAATTAAAATACCAGTGACCAGAAATACCAGACCCTTTCATGCCCTATAGACTGCAGCGTTAGGCAAAAGTATACCCAGGACGGTTTCCCAAATTTAGTGATATATATCTTGATAAAATCATCTTGTATTTCAAAACCTTTATATTCCTGGCTGTTTATCTATCCTTCTGAACATCTTTATACAATGCAGATATCAAAATTCAACAATTTATTTAATCAAGCCTCCACAAAGTTACCGGATCCCTTTAAGAAAGACTTTACTACGAACAGCAAAATGGAATGTCCAAACTCAAGTTTTTGCTCTTGTTTCAACAAAGTGTGACTGTATTTCCCATAATCTTGATTAAGATGCTGGCAATTTAAACTATACTTTACATTAAAATGTTTTGTTAATAATAATATTATTAATCATATTTATGTTAATAGCTAATGCCATTAAATATGATTTAGAATCCCATGTGGCTTTCCATACTCAAGTCACTCCTAAAGTCATGCGTGACTTTGTGCTCAGCTTTGTGAAACTCGGTATAGTGGTAACGTCCCTGGTCAGTTCTTCATCTACGAACCGACTATGACTGGAGAAAGGTTCGAACCCGAGTCATGTTTTTGTCCATGGTGATGTTAAAGGCCGGTCCCAGACATTAAAGGCTTGTTCAGTTATGACGCGAGAAATCCCCACCCAAACCCCAGCGACATTTTTACTGTTCAGATATGGCGCAACAAAATCACCCCACTTATGTAAATGAACAGGCATCAACGTGTCAACTCTCAAATAAAAGACAGTTTTGGTAAAAGTTGCACAGACATACTCGTGGCGACATATTTTGTGCTAACTTTTCAAGAATTTGATTGGTGCACAGCTTTTGCAGCCAGGCAACAACAAAAAAATGTCTCCTGCCTTGGCGACGTTTTTTGGTTGCCTCATATCCCATAGACTTATACATTAAAATGTGGGGATTTGTTGCCTTATATCTGAACCAGTCTTAAGAATCATATCTGACTGATACAGGTCTTGAAAAACCCATTTACACACACAAACACACACACCTTCCTTTTGAATACATACACACACAAAAAAACTCCTGTTAAGAGGATAATAGCATTAACTCTTTTACAAGGTGTAGACTTAGTGCCTTTCTGTCACTACTTGTACCATAAATAGATAAATACAAAATATATTGAAAATAGAGGACTTCTATCTCAGTAATGTCCCTTTGCTTCTAAAAAAAAACTAAACTTAGTGGTTAGTACAAATGGTAAACTATTACAGTTTCACAATAAATTGGTTAAAGATGACAGTTGCTTTCCTAAAAAAGAATAAATACATGCAAAGCCCTTTTACAGTGTTGGTAGCAAAAAGAAAACTGACATGAAACTGATTAAATATAGTCTCTCATTGACTGCCGTGCATAAAAAAATAAATACGTGCGTGAGATCATAAGAAATTCCATTAGGATTTTCGGTAAATTTAAGTGTAAATATATGAAATGAACGCAATATAATCGTAACGTTGTGCCCAACGCTAGGACCCCTGCATCCAGACCACTCCTCGCACAATGATCGCAGTGGTTCGTACACTTGATGCGTAAAGCCCGCCACACACTGTACGATCCGTCTGCAATTGGATTTGGGGAAAAAACTGTTATAGCATTTGATATCAACATTCTCAAATGTGACAAAAGTTTCAAATAGTCGTATGAATAGTAAAATTGAAATTCCGGGCTATTGCGAGCCTCCCTGCAGGAATAAAAGTGAACGCAATTTCAAATCATAGTGATGTCATAACGTTTAAAGGGGAATGGAACCCAGGCATCCGTGTGTTTATAGTGAATGAAGATGGACAATAAAGAGTAAACAGTGAAAGTTTGAGCAAAATAGGAAAATCTGTTCAAGAGTTATGAATTTTGAACAGATTGTCCAACTTTGCTCAAACTTTCACTGTCTGTCCTTTCTTGTCCTTCTGTAATCACTAAAAGCACACTGATGTCTGGGTTACATTTTCCTTAAAGGAAAATGCTGCTAAAAGTGAAGGCTAGGACTGGTTTATAAGAATAGATTGTGATAGGAATCGTCAAGAAGTTATTCCAAAAGGTTTGTAGTACTGTGAATAAAGATGCCAACACATCTCAAAACAAAAGTATTGCTAAGTGTTGGCATCATCAAAAATTATTGGACAATGACTCTGCATGTATCTGAAAGTCTGAGAGAGTAAAAGGCACTGCATACAGATGTGTATGTGTATACTGGACTTTAAAAATGGTGTGTGTCATGGAAATATCGGTTGTAGAAAATGGTGTATGACACATGCTGCAGAGACAAATGCTTCGCGTCAATTTTGTACAATAAATGAACCATGAACTTTAACTATCAACCAACCGCTGTGGTGAAACCTACAACTAACCATAACTCTAAACTAAGACCTTATTGCAACCCTGCCCGTATGTCCACATAACTCCTTGAAATCTGATTCAACATCTCCTTTCTAATGAAATTTACACTGGTTACCAGTCCAGTTTTGAATTCAAATTCAAGATTTTGTTACCAGCTTATGAATGTTTGTAGTATACCAGTGCTGATAAAGATGATGGAATTCTTCTATTTTCGTTTAGCTTCTTCTAATTAAGGATTTGGCTACTCAGGGGCCCATTGCATACAACTGGAGTCTGAACACAACTCGCAAAAATCAAACACAACTTTATTTTTAGCCAATCAGAAGTGGGCATTAAAGACTTGCGTTTGATTTTTAGGAGTTGCGATCAAACACCAGTTTTATGCAACGGTGATTAAGTTTGCTTTCCCCTCCCAGGCCTGCGTGAAACCAAATACTTGATAATATCTGGAAAACTGCAAAAACAACATCTTAAGCCTTGTCAGCTGCTAAACCACCAGATGAAGGTCTAGGTATGAAAAGGGTATTCCTAGTCTGAAAGGATCCTCTCTAGGTACGGATTGAGGAACATGCCGCAAGGATCCAGCCGCTTCCGCAGAGCGCAGAACTCGGACCAACGTGGGTAGAGCTGAGAGAATTCCTTGTTCCTCACAGGGTGCTCCTGGGAACATGGGAAGAAAAAATTTGTGGGAGGTTTACTATTTCTGTAAGGAGGTGAGTTGACTCAGATCTGCCCGAACCAAAGATTAAGGTTCAAATCCACCCCGGGTGGATGACTGAAGCCTGCAATGTGCACTGTTAATCATTCTCAACAATAGTCCCAAATGACCTACATGTACCTTCTTGCTTAATTTATAATGTCCTTGAAGATAGCCAAGAGTTCCGTTATGCAAATTACATGGCGAAAGAAACCCTTTCTAAGCTGTTGAGAAAGGCAGATTAGTTGCAAATACATGTATTCTAGTAAAAATGACTAATCATTATCTTTGTTTAGGCATTGTGTTTGGTAGTTATCTACATGTATCTGCATAAAATTGATAGATATACTGTGTAATTATGATGGATTTTGTTTCGAAAATAGAGAATGCTGTGGACGGGGGGAAAATGACTAGATTAAAGTTCTGTTCATTTTTATGAGAATTCTGGTCATTTTTAGTACAATCTTGTCAAATTTGACTAGAATAGTGCAAGAGCCTGTTTGATCCGGTATTCTGTAATCTGACCAGACTGTTTATAAAGTGTATGTGTACATGTAAATGAACATTATCGATGAATGTGAAAAGTCCTTTATATCAGAACAACTTCATGTTGAGCAGTCTGGTCATGATGAAAGTTCTATAAATATCTCTGGCGTAATGTATGCATAGTCATCATGACAAGCAATAAAACATCAGCAAACAATAAGGCTTAGAAATAAAATTTGATTGATGATTAAACATAAATAGAAGATTCCACCACTTTGCTACAAGAAGATTCCACCACTTTGCTACAAGAAGATTGTATATTAATTTACAAGGTCTACATGCTACTCCTGAAATAATCAATCATTGTTTGAAAATTTGATTTTCCATAATTTTCCATTTTGTGTTATGGACACGTTCATTTGCACAACGACATATTCACTGTATATCTCCGTCACATTTGTTCAATGATTATAACACAAAAATCAGTGAAGCGGTGCTGTTTGTAAGGAAAAAAGAAAATGTTTTTTTGCATATCGACATAAAGACAATATGCCTATTAAAGGGAAGCAGAATTTAAAGACAATTTCAAAAGAAGAATTATTATTTTCTCTTCATAATTAATTGAGAATACACAGAGTCAAACCCATGAGCTTACCCCCTGCTATGTTTTTAACGTCCTCGTAGACAGCCAAATACTTTCCATTTCCCCGTACTTACCTTTGCCCAGTGTGGGCGACCCCCTGCCCTCTTAACAATGTCCTCATACACTGCCCAGTACTTGGTGTTCCAGCTTGATCTTCCATATGGTCTGAGTTTAACGAGAAAAAAGTTTTCTATCGATGAATTTTCTCACCTCAAATCAAATTCTGATACAAATTCAAAGACCTTTTCCATTAGTGTAATACAGCAGTGCTTCTCAATCTTTTTGCCTTGAGGCCCACTTTGGCTCTTAGAAATCTTTTGAGGCCCACCCTCACTCTTAGAATTTTTTTAGGCTCACCTCACAGAATTTTATTGAGCAAAAAAAAAAATCAATACAATGGAAACTTAGTACAAGGACGTCCTTGGGACCATCAAAATTACATCAAGGTTCATACACTTATACATTTTCAAAATTCCATGACTTTCCATGACTTTCCAGGGCAGAAAAAATGCTAAATTCCATGACTCATCAACCACATGTGATGCAAAACTCACATAAAAAGCGTGCTGATTAAAATCTTGAATAAATGATTTTCCATGATTTTCCAGAAGAAAGTGACAAATTCCCTGACTTTCTCTGACTTTTTGTTTCTGGCAAAAAGAATTTCTAATTTCCTGACTTTCCAAAAATTCCCTGACTCGTATGAGCCCTGTACATGTACCTTGCTACAACAGGAATTTGTTATATCAGGGATAAAAATAACAAGAGAACGTAAAGAGCTGGGACGGGAATATTACATTGTTATAACAGGATTATAGTTATCACTTTATACTGAGTTTCCACTATAAAAAACATGCCAGAATAAAATAGAGAATGAATTGTGAAGTATTTATTTAGACCACTACATTACCCCCCCCCCCCTCTCCCCAGCATTGTACAGAAGCCTGAAAATTTTCTAACACATCGCACTGCCTTGATGATCATCCAAATGTGTTGATTAATAATCAATTCAATTCAATGCAAGTCAACAGTAAAGAAGAATTCACACTGTGTCATGTAACACCAGGCACATTTTTTTTCTTTCTTAATTCTAATTTTGAAAACATTTTGGACTGACCTCACAAAGCTTTGCGGACCACCAGTTGAGAAGCACTGTATTACACCTACAGAACCCACAGGCAGCAAGCCTAATTTTTCTGCTTGTATCACTTACAGCCAATCACTGCTCATCGTATTTGCTTGTTTTTGTTCCCTCTGTTTCCAGTTTCTATTGTTTCCCTTTTTTTGGCTTTCTATTCATTCACATGTTATACTCTCATGAGTGCATGTCGCAAAGTTTAGTTGAGTATAGTTTATTTTTCTCATTTTTCATTACAAAATACAAATGAAATACATAAATTTATACAACAGAAGTACATACTATAAACATTGGGTAATAAATATCTCAACTTAACAAATGGAATTTGATAATTGACAAAACAAGAATTGTAAGAGAAACGAGAGGAAATCAGCTAAAAAGCATAGCTTGTAAGAGGTGACTGATTCCTTGTATCAATAAAAACTGTCAAAAAATAAAAGAAGACTAAGAATCAGTATGGGAATCGAGTTTAGAGGTGTGTGTGTGTTCAACGCTATTCTCCGATTCTGCATTACCGAACATCTTTTAAATTAGCTGCTTCTTGTCTTATTACGAAAATGAGGGCATCTGAAGAGCAATCCTTCCTAGGGAACATATTCACTATGATATTCTCTTAAAGTGAAATGAAAAGGAAGAGAAATTTCACAAAATATTTTCACTTTCCCCAGATCTCTTACTGCTTTTTTATCTCTTGACAAAGTGATAAAAGGTAGCCCACCCCTTTTCAGACCTAATTCTGAAAGTTCCCTGACTGTGTCAGTAAACTTTCAATTCACCTCCTGATGTTTCAGACACATTTGGTTAATAATAGGCCCATGTATCAATTTTCCGAGAAAATATGAGTTATACTGAATCATGCAAATTGTAAGCAGATTTGCATTAGAAATAAATATGTTTGAGTTTGTATGTTGAATACAATGAAAAATGATGTAAGAACGAAAGGGTACAAGGATCGAGAAATCAAAAGAAGAAGAAGAAGAAGAAGGAGGAGGAGGAGGAGGAGGAAAATGGCAGACCTATGTGGAAATAAGTATCAATACAAACTTTACATTATATTCCTAACCCAACAGAAAAAGAGCATAAAATTTTAATGATTTATAAACATGTATTCACATAACGGATTCTGTTATACAAACCATGCAGACAGGTCCTATAACTTTTGTATATTCAGAATGTATTTATATTTCCTTCTATATGCTGTTGTTATTATATGCTGGTGGAAAGCAAATTTCCACAAATCTATGTGGATGAGATTGAATAAATTATCAAATTATCAAATTATTTGAGAGAGAAAGGCTATATAACCTATCCCTGAAATTGACAAAGCGTGAAATTCGGTTTTAAGGGAATAATCTTTGATAATTTATCAAAGCTTTCTCTCTTCGTACCACGAAAAAAAGATCAGGAGATTCGAAATTTGATTCGACCATTAGTGAGAATAGCTCCCTCAGCTGAAAGATAACGTACAACGAAATGATTCACGTTACATGCAATGTTATAATTATGTATGGTACGTGTGGTGGCCGTGCGCGCAAGCTGCGCGGCTGAGCTAGCTAGCTAGCTGGCTGCGCTACATATCTATGGTACTGCCAGTGAGCTGACCCGACTTGCTTATTCAAGGTTGGTAGCCAGATTTCCAATTTTTATTAATCAAAATGACGTCAAAAAGGGTACCTTATCGCGCAATTCTAGCAAAATGTGCGCAAGGTATAATATATATTGTACAGTCTAGCAAGCAGCACAACTGCAATGTGCGAAGCTTGGTACCCACTTTTACGTCATACCTCATACTCAAATTTTTTTGCCAACTCTTGACTTTTTATGAGAAAATTAGCCAAAATGCACTGATTTCGATTGAAAATCATCAAATTTTTAATGTTATTCTTCTTAGAATTCTACTCTCAATCATATATCAAAAAAAAATTTACCATTGTGTAATCACTTTAAGCAATGATGACCGTAAGATTAAATGACAGTATCAGAAGGGCATATCCTAAACTCATGCGAAGTTGTATGGACTTTCGTAGATTTTGCAAAAGGGATGGGTCCAGCCTGGCAAAAATTTATAGGTACAGGTATCGTTAATCAGTCAAATTTGATTGAGGCCGAATACTGCATACCTGAAATGGATGATATTAATGAAGCATGTCTCTCTGCCATTGGCTGGGCTTATCATGATGTCATCTGCTTTGGTAAAGCGAACCTCAGTTGACATGTGAGCGTAGAATTGCCCCATATCAAGATGGTGCCTCAGCTCTCGTAATACCTCACCAGTCTTGCTCCTATTAGAACAAATATGGTTTCATGATAATAATAATAATACTACTAATAATAATATGATTATAATAATAATAATAATAACAATAGTAATAACAAGAAGAATGATAATAATAACTCTTATTGCGGCGGTAGGGTGAATCCTTTTGTATCGGCCTATTGTTCAGATTCGCCTTAACTCACGCTCGATTCTCCTGCCTTATTGTGACGACATAAACCCTTTGTTTGGATCTATGTAGGTTATAATGTTGTAATAATAATAATAATAATAATAATAATAATAATAATAATAATAATAATATCAACTGAATAACTCTTATTTCGGCGTTAGGGTGAATCCTTTTGTCTCAGCATATTGTTCAGATTCACCTTAACGCACGTTCGATTCGCCTTAACACTCGCCTGCCCTATTATGACGAAATAAACCCATTCTTGGATTGGCCCTATGACAGGTAATATACATAAATAAATAAATGGTCTGTGTCATAAACTTGCTCCTAAAAAGGGTGGTTTTGTTACATTTTGTGCATTCAAACTGAAGTATTTCTTGATTTCTATCAGAACCATAGAGGCTACCATAACAAGTATGGTAACGCATTGAAGCTGTATTAATATCCTAATAGCCTGCAAAGTTTCAATTTTATAGATAACGTATAATCAGAGTAACAATATTTTGAATTTAGAAGGTCAGGGGTGGTGGCAGAAGCGGCTCCGGCGAAAATGGCGACATATGTACTAAATTAATGGGGAAATTCAGTTCTTGGTGCATTTCTGAATAAAATGGTAGCATCTTTGTCAAAAATCGGCATATGACTTCATATCGTATATCAAATCGAAACTAATATACTCCACTTTCATGTTTTATGACTGAAAAGTGACTTTGCCTGAGCAATGGTTTTGTTAAAAACTGATATTCTTGGAATTTTAGGTAAAAATTGGCATTGCCTGTGCAAAGTCAATACAGAACTTATATTTTTGAATAGTTTAGGGAAAATATCATTAGAATGGTCAAAACATCATTATGTTTGGAAACCTTAATTACAAGCATTACTTTCAAGGTTTCCGCCACAATGCATCTTGCATTTATATATTCACTTACTTGATAATTTAAAACGTATAGACTAAGGCTATATATAGTGAATCTTAATCGTTGGTATTTTATGCTTGAAATGAATTGAATTTAATTTTGTAAAGTGAAAATATATGTCAATAATTTGCTATTGAGGAAATAAATGAAATGAAATGAAAATGAAAACTTCTGACATGTCTACATTTTTGTTCCAAATTAAAGCTACAGTGGTGGCCAAAAGTATTAGAACACCTGCTAAAATGACTATAAGTTTAATTTTTACTTGTTTATCATTACTTTGATTGATGTATCCTTATTTTCTTGTTGCTAAATTATGCAAACTTTGATAAAACATGTGAAGTATCTGGGTCATTGTCAAGTCCATATTTAGTGGAATTGTTTAATTGTTCTACACCCACCCCACCCCTTCTCCCACAAGAAAGCAATTGTGAATTTGCCGACAAGAATTTTGAATGGGAGGGTGTCACACCCCACCCTTCCCCCTAGCAGTGCCCCTGGTGAGAGTTAAGAAAGCTTTAAATTTCTGAAATTCAGTAATTCTCACACTGCTAAAGTGTTAAAGGGAATCATTACACTTATAATGCCAGATAGGTATCAATTTGAACTTTCTTGTGGAAGAGGGGGTGGGGTGGGTATAGAACAATACAAAAATTCCACTAAATATTGACTTGACAATGACCCAGATATTTCACGTTTTATTACAGTTTGCATAATTCAACAACAAGAAAAGATGGATACATTAATCAAAATATTGATAAACAAGTCAAAATTAAACTTGTAGTCATTTCAGGTGTTCTAATACTTTTGGCCAAAACTGTAGATCAAAGTCTGCAGACTTTGAACCACAAGGTACGAGGTTCGAATTCCTGCCACAGCACTAATGTCCTTTGGCAAGACATTCATCTACATTTGCCACACTCGACCCAGGTGAGGTAAATGGGTACCTGGCAGGAATTAATTCCTTGAAATGCTTGTGCGCTGTAATGGCTGCCGGGCTAAAGCCAGGGTAATAATAATATCCAAAGTCCTTTGGAAGCGCAGAGTCATTAGATAATAATGTGATATGCGCTATACAAGAACGGAATATTATTATTATTTTCATACTCAGATTTACAGTTGTACTATCTTACGACTGAAGAATATGCATGGCTGTCATGGAAACATAATCTACAAAACATAAACCTCATGACGCATGACCAAATAAACAGATAAATAAATGAATTGGGGGAGTGGGCAGCCCGTGCACTTGGTTACAAACCAAAACCTACCTCGGAATAGCCCAGTCCGTGACATGCTGTTTGAAGAGGCAGTCAAAGTTGAAAATCTTATGACTGATGTCGACCCTCTCCCGAGGCTGAGATGAGAATAGGTAGAAATACATTCTGTTTATCCAAGGCACAAGTGGCTGCCAGAACTCACTGAAAATGAACACAAAAAGGATGAAAAAAAAAATCCCCTCTACTTTGGCAAGGTGTCAACAAGAACAATGGCCACAAATAAAGCAAACATGTTTTTGACCAGGCCTTTAGCCCTAAAAAGACTGGGCTATTTTAGAGGTATTGAGGACTGTTTGTTTTTTCTTGGTTTGTATTTCATATGAAAGTTCCATTTATGTAACTAATAAAATGAGCCCGATTCACTGCCCGAGTGTGCTCATATATGTTCAATTTAATTTCATTTTTTAAACTAGATGAATCCTCGCGGTCGAAATTTATGCCTCCGCCATTGCCAGATCGGAAATATATGGCACATTCATGTTGATTTTTCTATTTTCATGTATAAAATGACATCTTTGACCGTGTGACCCCCAAAATCTAATGAGACTATTATGAGACTTCCTTATGCATACAGGAGCCAAGTTTGGAGATGAACCGTCACAGAGTTGTTAAGTTATCGCAAGAACAAGCAATTTTCATGTATGTAATGACCTCTACGACCTTTGACCTTTAACCTTGAGACCCAAAAATCTAATCACATCATTGTCCCTCCCATATGCATACATGAATCAAGCTTGAAGTTGATCCATCAAATGGTTGTTGAGTTATCGCGAAAACAAACCATTTCTATGTACATAATGACCTCTATGACCTTTGACCTTTGACCCTGAGACCCCAAAATCTAATCAGATCATTGTCCCTCCCATATGCATACATGCGCTAAGTTCGAGGTTGATAGGTCAAATGGTTGTTGAGTTATGGTGAAAACGAACCATTTCTATGTACATAATGACCTCTATGACCTTTGACCTTGTGACCCCCAAATCTAATCAGATCATTGTCCCTTCCATGTGCATACAGGAGCCAAGTTTGAAGCCAATATGTCAAATGGTTCTTAAGTTATCGCGAGAACGAGCCATTTTTATGTGTATTATTACCTCTTTGACCTTGAGACTCCATAATCTAATCAGATCACTGTCCCTCCCATATGCATACACGAGCCAAGTTTGAAGTTGATCCGTCAAATGGCTCTTAAGTTATCGCGAGAACGAAAACGGGACGGATGGACAGACGGACGACCCGAAAACATAATGCCTCCGGCAACCACCTACGGTGGCCGGAGGCATAAAAACTTTTTGAAGAAACAGGCGTGTAGAACCAATGAGATTTCTGTTAATGCACAAAGTATACAAAGTGCTGTGCACCGCTGTATGGGGAGCTATTGGCGTGAGTGCCCGTAGCGTAGCGTAGAAAGTAAAAGTCGATATGTGATCATTTTAATTATTTTACTGAAAAGTCACCAGAAATCATGAGTGGAATACCAGATGATCTCATGCACCTCTCTTTTTAGGCAAGTCGGAAAATATGAGACTATTTCTAATCAGTTCCATGGCAATTTTCTTTTTGCTAGCACTACTCTGCCCTGCTTAGGCAAAAGGAAGCGAGTGACATATCAACCAAATTTGAGTTCTTGATATTTTCATATTCTCCCTCGTGTGCTCTTCTTTCAGCCAATTTTATGCCTGAACACTCATCCTGACAAGAGCTATGTTAGGCAAGACATCATGGGATTGCACTGACGTCAGTGTAAATGACAGATACATTTTGCTCTTAGACAGGAAATGTCGCTTTTGTTACTTGCTTCTTTTTGCCAAAGTAGGGCAGTACTTGTCCATTACCCTTTATACAGAAATAATCAACATTTACCTGAGCCAAAAGGCGAACTCAAGAATGTAGTAACCCACAAATTTGTTCCAAAACCAGGATGATGAATTATCTGTGATCCTCTTCTCTGTTCTGTTGAGTCTTGACATCATGACCATGTTTGTGTGAGTGTACCACATGAAACGGAAGTGATCGCTGCCTTCCACATATGAATCCAAGTTATCCAGAACCTGTTGGGGTACGTGATTGTCAGTTATTTCATTTCTATAGCCATCATCATCACTTGATTGCTGTCATTCTAATTTCTATTTGTGTTATGCAAATAATAATTATAATTACTCTTAACCAAGGTTAAAGGCATCACCAACACCAGTGTAATCATCACCATCATCACCATCATCATCACCATCAACATTATCAGCATTATCACCATCAACATCATTATCACCATGAACATCAACATCATCATCATTATTGTCACAATAACCCACATCATCTTCATATCATCAATGTCATCATTATCATCTTCATCATCATCACCATTACCACCATCATCACCTTCATCATCATCATCATCATCATCACCTTCATCTTCTTTATCATCACCATAATCATCATCAATGTCATCATTATCATCTTCACATCTTCACATTGTCATCACTGTCATAATCACCACCATCATCATCCCCATCAATTTCATCATTATCATCTTCATCACCATCAATGTCGACATCACCATTATAATCACCATCACCATCCTCTTCTTCATCATCATCATCATCATCACCATTATCACCATCATCTTCACCATTATCATCATTATCATCCACGTAATGATTATCATCACCATCATCCATGTCATCATTATCATCATCACCATCATCATCACCATCAACATTATCAGCATTATCACCATCAACATCATCATCACCATGAACATCAACATCATCATCATTATTGTCACAATAACCCACATCATCTTCATATCATCAATGTCATCATTATCATCTTCATCATCATCACCATTACCACCATCATCACCATCATCACCTTCATCATCATCATCACCTTCATCTTCTTTATCATCACCATAATCATCATCAATGTCATCATTATCATCTTCACATCTTCCCATTGTCATCACTGTCATAATCACCACCATCATCATCCCCATCAATTTCATCATTATCATCTTCATCACCATCAATGTCGACATCACCATTATAATCACCATCCTCTTCTTCATCATCATCACCATCATCACCATCATCTTCACCATTATCATCATTATCATCCATGTAATGATTATCATCACCATCATCCATGTCATCATTATCATCTTCATCATCTTCATCACCTTCATCATCTTTATCATCATCAACATTTTCATCACTGTCATAATCACCATCACCAACAATGTCATTATCACCATCATCATCACCATCATCACCATCACTACCATCTTCATTATAATCATCATAATCATTCACCATCTTCTTGTATCATCACCATCATCATCATCAAAATAATCATCATCAAAATCATCATCACCACCATCAAAATCATCATCACCATCAAAATCATCATCATCATCAAAATCATCATCAAAATCATCATCATCATCATCATCATCATCATCATTATCACCATCAAAATCATCATCATCACCATCATCCACACTGTGAGAACCACCATCTGTCTCCACCTCCTTCTGCTCACTATCATTACTTACATCATCCAGTGTTGTAGACGTTTGTATCTCATGAAGCCTGAAGGCCGGTTCACACTGTATCGTCACTGAGAGGATAATCCCCAGTGCCCCTAATCCGCAACGTGCAGCGCAGAAAACGTCTGGGTTCTCCAAGTCTGAACAATGCAAGACTTCACCACCTCCTGTCAACAGCTCCAAGCTGAGAATCTACAAGCAAAACATGCTGTCCTGTATCATTTCTGGGGGGTGTTTCTATCAGATTTAAGTTTGACTTAAAGTCGCAAATTAACCCATTCGTGACAGGAATTATTTAAAGCCTAATTTGATCAGCTTTTATTCTTCAAATTGGCAACACCAACATTCTTATTTTATTGCTACATTTTTCTTATAAAACGTCATGTATCTGAAATGAATATAAATTGACAGAAATTATGAGAGAAGTCAAAAAGTTGCCAATTTGCAGAGGAAAACGGTGATTTTAAACCTTCTATCACATTGCCAGTTTAAGGATTTAAATGCTTATTTTCCTTTAAAAAATTTTCAGCATCAAACAACGAATAATGACACAACCAAAATGGGCACAGCTTGTGTAGAATTTTTTGCTCTTTCTGCTCATGTATTTGGTATGATTTTTAGGGCTTTGCATCAAAAGATATTAGGCCAAACCACAAAATGTGGACCTCTGTCACAAATGGGTTAACTCTTACAGTGCCGATAGCACGTATATGTGCCCAAGAGACTTTACATTTTTAATCAACCATTACTCCATTTAGAATAATGGATATGGTCATGAAAATATGTGTAAGTTTAGAGGATAAATATAGCATTTAAAATATCTATCAGTCACTGTATGCTACCATATGATTCTTTTTTTAGATAACTGCAGAGTTTGGAAAGGATCCATTCTTATTTTAGCATAAAACAATAGCAAACAAATGAGAAACAAAAATGGAAAGGTCAAGAGGGAAGCTCATTTCTATTTACAAATAATTTTCATGCAAGACCTTGAATTAATGGAAATATTTGGTACCTTTTGAAAGGGTAATAAATTTTCTATAAGTTTTGTGTACAACTTATCTGTATATAAATTACTGTTGAAGACCTACGGGCATTTGAAAAACAAGCATTGTTCATGATTTGGTAGAATTTGGGAACAAGCAAAACCCCTTGGAACCTTAGGAGTTAAATTCTTAGCTGCATGCTGTATATTACGCATCTTCGCATTGGTCAGATCATGCTCAGGGGACGCGCACGATTGGAAGTCCATTGAAAGTCTATCAATGAGATTACGCATAAAATACCGGGTGCAGTGGCTCCAAATCAAACTTAATCAACTTTGTGAAACACCCCCAGTTCCTTAGAGAACGGGCCTGTAAAGAGCTATATGTAGAGTGGTTTAAAGACACAGGAGGAATATGACACCATTCGAATGTTGGTATATTTGTGACCCGCCGGCTCAAAACCACCAATAAGTCGGATGCACCGCAAGTGAGAAAACAGCCAAAAATGTCATTTTGGTTGGGTTTGTCAATTTTCTGTTTTTGATAGAAATGGGTAATTTCATTATCATTCTATCGTGTTCCAAAGTTTGAGATCGTAATTCGCCCTAGAAATACGTTTTTGAGCAGTTTTAAAATGACTCCTTATTTTCGCCCAATACAAATTGACCACCTCATGAGTGTTAAAGCGCTTTTATAACGCCTTCATTCATTCTCGTCTAAGTTAAAAATTCGTCAAGGTATTGACCTGAATTTTAGCGAAAATAAAGAATAAGTCCTAATCCTAAGTTGTGCCAAATTTTAGCCTAATCTGATAATTCCTTCATACCGTTTGTTATGGACTATTGTACATGTATACCGCACTGCGTTTTGGTCACATGAAGAGAACTCCGGCTGAGGACTCCTTCGTTCTGAACTTCAAGGCTGTTCAAAGGCTCTTTCCTCTGAATGGAGATTATTGATTACTAATTATCTAATGCGTTTTTGAGGGGGTTATTGTAGAGCAATTTGAGGGAGTCATATACCATTGGAAAGCTGAGAATCTCTACTTTCAGATGAGCTTTAAGACTGAAAAATGAATTTTGGCGACTTATTGGTGGTTTTGAGGCGGGGGGTCACATTTGACGATTATGTACCTCTGTTGATGACACATAACTTGTTGACTGAGATAACTCTGGCTGGGATCTATGGAAAATGCTTGTAATACCAAAATGAAATGGTATTCAAGGGATTACAATTACAAGCAGCAGTCTATCTTTCAATCTGTCTCAATCTCAGTGTTTTAAAAGCTTCTTAATTTCATGCACTGAAGCTAATAATACATGTGTATTCAAAACAAAGGATGCTCATGTGTAGACTTAAAAATATGCAAATGACTTGTACCAATGTTAAGATATCAAACTTCATGCAAATTGGTCACATACTCTGGTGTAACAAGGTGGAATGCCATACCGACTGAAATCAAAATGTGCCCATCTCTTGCCTCTTTCAACATCTTAATCTTGTTTAACCTGTATTCATACACAATCCCACTTATTCTGCACTTATTTCTCTTCCTTTCTTTTATCATAATCTTTTTACTGTGGTTTCAGAAGCCCAGCCTTTGAAATGTCTATGGCCTCTGCTTGGCTTCTCTGAATTCTGGAAATTGTATTTATATCCATATTGTATCTGTATTACTTTTTGTTACTAAATGTAAATTGTTAAATATTTCTACAACAATTGGAAATAAACAAAATGAAATGAAAAGAATCTGACGGACTCTATTATGTGTTTTGCCTTAATGATTACCTTGGTTGCCATAATGCCATAGTTGTGACCTGTCCCATGGGTACCAGTTGAAATAGCGCCAGCTACAGTCTGCTCTGATATAGCCCCAAGTCTGTGTGACAAGTGGAAGAGAATGAAAGAATGCCTTTTCTTACTACCATGCCCCATCCAACTTTTCAAATAATAATAATAATTACATTTATAGGGCATTTCATACGGGTGTTTCTAAGTACACAGATGGTCTGTCTAACACAGTATATTCAATAGCATAAAAGCAACAAAAAAAAAAAATATTATAAATACAATACAATTAAGTTGAGTGAAATAATCTACCTACTTGTGTGCGTTTTCAGTATACTATAACTGATTAAAAAGGTGAGTTTTGAGAAGGGTTTTGAATGATTCAATGGACGAGGCATTTTGAATATGGGGTGGAAGTTTGTTCCAGAGGGAGGGGGCAATCGATGAAAAAGCACGGTCACCATATCGGCTTTTTGTACCTGGGCCATGAGTTAATTGCATAGAGCAAGACGGAGGGATCTGGTGGAAGAGGAGAATCGAAGGGGGACAAGATCTTGAAGATATTTGGGGGCAAGACTTTTAAGGCTAATGGTCATTCAGATAGGTAAGCACTATATAGGTACCAATCCTGCAGACGCAAGCTGAAACCCTAATCCTAATCCTAACCCTAATCCTAACCATAACCCTAACCCTAACCCTAATCCTAACCCTAATCCTAATCCTAATCCTATGAATATTTAAGAATATTTATGAGCTTACGTCTGCAGGAATGGTACCTATTTAGTGCTTACCATTCAGATATCCAACGGAAAACGCAAGAGTCAAACCCAGGCCCCTAAAGCTCCGCCATTTTGTCCAGATCCATTAGAAGGCCGACCTAAGCACCCATCAATATTTATGAGCAAGAATGAATAATTCATTTTGTAGGATGATTCCAAGGGGTAGCGTGCATTTGTGCATGTTTTAAAACATTACGCCCATCAGCTAAAAACATGCACAATGATGCACAATCAATGCGCAACAAATGCGCAACAAATGGGCATTAAATCAAAGTATCATAATAAAAGTGACACGCGCAGTAGATATGAATAATGCAACAAAAATGGGTGCTAAGGTCGACCGAAAGAGGCAGGGCCTAATGCCATTTGCGTAATGATATAAGAGCGTGCTGCTTTTCGTCTCGTGAATTTATTATATGTCTATGGTCAAACCCCCACTTTTGGGGGGGAGGGGGGTATTCACGTATGGCGTAGTAAACTGAGCTACCAATGAGAATGAAACACATGTTAGCCCCGTATCTTAGCCTGTCAACTCCAAATAAAAGAGAGTGTTGCCATAAGTTACACAGACCAAGTCTTGACGTCATATTTTGCAGTAACTTTACAAGAACTTGATTAATCCACACCTTTCTGGCCACCAGGAGGGAAAAATTATGCCTCCTGCCTCACGTTTTTAAAAAAAATTGCTTCGTATTCTAATCATTTGTAGACCACCTCCTCAAAAACGTGCGGTTTACCGCTTCTTATTTGAGCAAGAGGTGTGAAATAATATATTAATTCACTTCAATTCAGTTCACAAACTCCCACAAGGCTTCTGTGATGCTTCTACCACTCGCGCTTGGGTTTTTTGACCCACTCAGTACAAATTTAATCAGCTTATCCCCCTTAAATCGGCAACAGACAGTTTTTTTCCACTCCAAAATTTTACCCCAAAATTTGCCAATTTGGACATGAAAACAGCGATTATATATTTTACACTGCACTGGAAATTTAGAGTTTTCATGATTAGCTACAATCAAATTGCTATTATTTGAAAATAGTACAATTTGCTGCACTAGAAATATACTAAAATTTGCCTGTGATTTTGGTTCTTCCTCCTTATGCATCATGAGTAATTCCTAGAATTCTCGATCAAGAGAAAGTGGAAAAGTGTCACTAACAGAGATACCAACCTTACAAAAAAAAATTGCAGTATTTAGAAGGATAAAAAAAAAAAGTATTTTAGGTTGGAAAACGATATTTTCACCTTTTCTGCAATAGACATGCATAGTAATACAATTTGGGGTAAAAATGTATTTTCCATAAAACCTGCTGTATTTAAAAAAAAAAGAAAACAGTATAAAGTACTGAAAATAGGAAACAGTTGGTATCCCTGCACTCAAAGGAGACAATCTTCTGCTGTACTTACAAACTTAGACCCAGACCATATTTGGGAAGGATGTCTGTGTTTAACTTCTCCAACTGGACGCCAGCTTCGACTTGAATTTGATGCTTATCAACATCAACCTGTCAGAGAAAATGGTGAATCGATACATGTATGTCAAAAGAAGTCCACACTGATCTAAAATAATTTCTAATGCAAGCACAAAATGAAAGAACACAATATTTTGAGTATTCAATAAAAGAAAAACAAGAAAAAAATTTCTTTAGAAAGTTAAATTATAGGGGATAATTTGTTTTTCCATGTGTATTACATGTAGATTAATGATAAACTGCAACCGTAGCGCTCATAATCACAGAGACAATGATACAAAATCTGTATGCAAGCCGCAGAAAATTTCATTAGGAGAAAATAAAACATGAGCGAAAATCCCTTACTGATAGAACTTTATTGATGTGCTTCATGTTGATCATGTAGCCCGATGTACACGCAATATCTGATGGTGAGTGTTTACTCCCGCACACTTTAACCCTCTTGCCCTCAATCCGAGCTCTTTGCACAATCTGAAAACAAAAAGAAAAAGGAAGAAAAGTCATCAATAAACCTGTTTACTAGCACATTCCTCTACAGCATCCTTGGTGACCACCCATTTAATAATAATAATAATAATAATAATAATAATAATAATAACAATAATAATAATAATAATAATAATAAATAATAATAATAATAATAATAATAATAATAATAAATAACAATAAGAATAAGAAGAAGAAGAAATGAAGAACAATAATAAGAATAATAATAAGAAGAATAATAAGAAATAACAATAATGACTAAAGAATAAGAAATAATAATAATAATAATAATAATAATAATAATAACAATAATAATAAATAATAATAATAAATAATAATAATAATAATAATAATAATAATAATAATAATAATAATAAATAATAATAATAATAATAATAAAAATAGTAATAATAATAATAATAAATAATAATAATAATAATAATTATAATAATAATAATAATAATAATAATAAATAATAATAATAATAATAATAATAATAATACATAGGATTTCTATAGCATCTTTTCCATTTGGATTAAATGCTCAAGGCAATTAAAAAATACAAATGAATAAATAAAAGTACAGATAAAACAAAGAATGATTAACGGCATTAAAACAAAGAAAAGAAAAATGTCTATCTTCTAACCCTACATGTAATACGGTACATGTACCTGCTAGTGAACAAATGTGATCTAAAGTAGCCCTTGAAGGAAGTTAAAGAGTTTGCCTTCTTCAGCTCCTGTGGGAGTGAATTCCACAGGACTGGTCTGGTATGAGCAAATGCTTGATCCCCCCCAGGATTTCTTCTATAGTGGAATATGTAACAGACCAGATTGGGATGAACGAAAAAGTGCGTGCAAGTGTGAGTTGGTAATGCTGTACAAGAGACTTCTTGTACTCGGGTGCAGTTCCACACAGCCATCTAATAGCCATGCAAGCCAGGCAGGGCCCAAAGGACCAAGGCAGGATGATGGGGCAAAATCTCTCCAGGAACAGATGATGAACCACTTTACGAAAACTCAGGAAAGATGGGATCAATTGGTTTGTACATGCTGGCAGACTGTCGAGTACACTGTATGTTTATACATGTAAGTTGAAATTGTTATGGTGGTTTTATTTTCACCAATTGGGGGTAATGTGCTAGCTAAATTTCCACTCAATGGATACCTATATTCAGTACAGGAACATCATTCAAAACACAAAGAAAATAACTTGCTGAGATGTCAAAATTGTCCAAAATACTAAGATATTGGCTAATACAGAATTTTCAAGTAGCTGCATTCGGGTGCAGCATCAAACATTCTGGCAAGCTTGAGACTGGTTTAGGTTCCACCTCTTTGACTGGGATAATGCAAACCTGACATGGGGTGTGTTTCATGGGGGACTCGTTTTCTAGTTAAAAATGGGTACTTGAGTCGTGAAGACAAATCGTGCTCACAGTGGTCGGTCTCTCGAGATGTTGTGTTTATTGTCGTGATCCGAGTTCCCAAAACCTTCAAGCCAATGCCCAGCTGCAGGATGACCCGGCAGTAAAGGTTAAATTTGGCGGGCTTATTGCATTTTATCCAAACCAGGGACACGAGTTCAAAGTTCCCAAACAAAACACGACCAAAGTCGTGTTGTGTTTACCGCCACGACTTGAGTCACCAACCTGGGTAAACGGTAATCAAATCCCCCTTTTTGTGGAACTCGAGTCCAGATAGCTAGTTCGGTAATCAAGTCGCTGTCGTGTTTATCGAGGGTGACAGGTAAGCTAGTTCGGAACTTGGATCGCTTATTAGCCCTCTGGTACCCTCAATAAACACATCCACAGTCTACTAACCTGGGTAAGTTCAGATATGTCATGAGGCTCAAAGTACAGCTCTGGTTTGCAGGAGAATGTCTCCGCCCAGTTTCTGAAGATGTACCCCTCCATGCTCAGTCTCTGGAAAAAAACAGCAACAACAAAAAAATTAATTAGTCTCAGGAAGTCAATGCTGCATGGACATGTGCAATTCTCAGTATCATATGCTACAGTAGCATGAATGTAATATAAGGGCACTTGTGGTCTGCGTTAGACATTTAAAAGGTAAGTCCACCCTAGAAGTTTCACTATTTCAATAAAAGGAGATAAATTTGAAAAGCATTTTAAAAAAGAAATGAGCAAAATCGGTCAAAGAATAAGAAAATTACACTCATTTACATTTTCTAGTAAACTACTCTCGGCTCTGCAAATTGGCAACACTGATGACATCATATGCGAGCAGCTCTCCATTCACTTTGTAAATAAAATTTCACATTTTCTCAGTTTTCTTGAAAGTTACACATTTTCTAACCCCCATAATCAATGTATGTTCAGAAGAATTGCTTTTTACATAACATACTTTGACTACGGGGTAAGAAAATGTGTAACTTCCAAGAAAATTGAGAAAATGTGAAATTTCATGTACTAAGTGAATGGAGAGCTGCTCGCATATGATGTCATCAGTGTTGCCAATTTGCAGAGCCGTGAGTAGTTTACTAGAAAATGTAAATGAGTGAATTTTCTTATTCTTTGACCGATTTTGCTCATTTCTTTTTTAAAATGCTGTTCAAATTTATCTCCTTTTATTGAAACAGTGTAACTTCTAGGATGGATTTTCCTTTAATGTTTAGTACATATATAAAGAGGATATACGTGCTGCATGAACCTTACCAGACAGTCTGCTGAAGTCCTTTGAAACTTTTCCGTAAAAACTGAAATTCTACGATGATCTTCTTGCCCAAGCGCTGGAAACACTACCCGTTTTTTTCACTGGACCGTCCATGTGCACTTTCTCCTCGAAAGTGAGTTCACTTACACCCAGTGGTCTCGGCCACAGGCGAAGAGCGGTAGATCTACAGCGTTGCACTCTCGCACGTATCGGCGAAGGCAGAGTACGTGCAAGAGAGCAACGCTGTGCTGCTCTTTGGTTTTGCCTGAGACTAATGGATGTAGGTGAGCTCACGATGTCGAAGGTTGCGCTATTGAAATGGAAATTAATCATGTGGCGAAATTGCCAAGAAGGTTGGGTCTCGTATCAATCAAAAGTCAGTATTTTTAGTTTGAAAAATAAATTTTAAGTTCTAATATCACAGTTACATATAGATCAGCTGGTCCACTGGCAAACTTGGAAGGTACATGTAGTTTGCAGGGCTAACTGGGCATGAGAAAGCATGATTTGGAGGCTTAATATTTCTTTGTTTAGATGGGTCTCCACAGGGGTAAATGGCAGAGCTCTTTAACTATTCGTGAAATATCAGAAAAAAAATATGAATAAGTTAATTCAACTCGCGCCATTCCTCAGACTCAATGTAAAACAGCTCTAGATCTATAAATAATCTACCACATACATAGGAAGCATGGTAAGTGACAATAAACATGATAAAAATGCCACTTCCTTTGTTTTGTTTACTCAAATATGGGCATATATAAATCCCGGGGGGGGGGGGGGGGGAGGGGGTCACTTCCATTGAAGAGTGGACAGCATCCGCGAGAATCATCCTAAACAAAGCACCCTAAACGAGGATTCAAGGGCAGGCCGCTAGGACACGGATTTTGTGCAGATGTCCCAGATTTGCACATGCACCCTAAACGAGGATATTCTTTTTTTTCCATATCTTGAGAGTGTTAGTGGGGTCCATTGAAAGTTTGGAGCCGTTTTTATCTCGAGATAATTCTCTGTCTCATTACGGCTTTACACAGGCGTTATAGGATTTTCCGTTCACGGGTCTTGTTACAGTCGGTCTCGCAGTCGGTGCAAATTACATACCCTTTTCGCGTTTTAGATTATCGTGATTTAGGGGGCTTTTTTTCATTTCTGGGCTTTTTTGACACTCTATTCGCGTTCCGCGCCTACCCCTGAAAAAATACCCTTTTTCCGCATTTTTTTTCTCGCGGATGCTTCCACTCTTCAATGGAAGTGATCCCCCAGGGATATAAATCGTGTTTCAGGCCCCACTTAATTAATGTATAGTTAGTGGGGCTGATGCCCACGTACATCATGATCGATTATCACTCCTGAATACTCGTCTGGATTAGACCGGACCGACTATCCATTATAATTTTTTTTAATGTGTTGATCGATAATCACGTCTAATTAAATGTTATCATTATCATAATCTTCTTTAAAACTCTTTTGTATTTAATAGTATGACTCATGTTTACGGCCGCACTAAATGGGATTCAAATATGATTAATACAGCATCAGGGCTGATGAGCACAGTATAAATACATGTACTTGTGTTTACGGCCCCAAACTGCATTCATATACAATTAACACAGGCACGGCATCAGGGCTGATGTGATGCCCATCAGCCCCACTACTATGATAATCATATCATAAATTCATAATCCTGTTTGGTGGGGCCGTAAACATGAGTAAACATTAGTGAGTGGTCATGATATGATCGAGTAAAATGTTAAAAATGTTTTAAAATTTTTTTTTTTTTTAAATTCATGAGTTTCATGATCGATCAACTACAGAACTATTGGATTAAAAAAAGGCACTGTATACAGCCACACGCGTGTGTCTTTACCTTACAGCCACACGCGTGTGGTTGTATCCACAGCATTGATATGAGGATACAGCCACACTTGTCTGAATTCCCACTTGAAGTCTGTGCCGGGACAGCTATCGCTAGTGCACTGTGCACTGCACTGCACAAGCAATGTGTATTCATGCGATGGTATGTGTTGCGACTTGCAAAACTTGGGTCATCACGAAGGTTTTTATCTCTCGATTTCACTTATTATACAAACAATATTTTCACTTCATTCTCACCTGGTCAGCAAGCAGGTGACAATATAGTACAATATTGTTTGCATTTCAGTGAATTTCAAGAGATAAAACCTTCGTGACGATCCAAGTTTGGGGTTTTGGCAACACAGACACATCGCTTGTGCAGTGCATACATATACACTAGCGATGGCTGTAGCGGCGCAGAGTATAAGTGCGAATTCAGTTGAGTGTGGCTGTATCCTCATGTCGATGCTGTGGATACAACCACACGCGTGTGGCCGTAAGGTAAAGACACGCGCGTGTGGCTGTATACACTGCCTGAAAAAAATGTACTTCGCGGGGAAATCAGCCCCACATTCAAACTAAGTTAGACATGTTAGAGGTGGGGGCAAACCCGGAGAATAGGGGACAGGAGCGCGCACGCATGCCATTCGTACAGTGCAGAGATCGGCAGAGACAGCCGAGAGTCAGGGTTTGTGACAAGTCCATAATCAAGTTCAAAATGACTTTAAAATATGTTTTAATCAGGTAATTAGATCTAGATCTATGTTCTAATATCATGAATAATAATTACATTGTCCTCTCGGCTTTCAGATTTTTGGTTATGTGATGAAAATCATTTTGATTTTGGCCAGAAATGGTCTCAAACTCACTACTCACAAATGTTTCATCACTGAATCTTGTGCAGATCGTCCCCGTCGCCGCTGCGCTACGCTACATTTGCTTGCACACAAATGAATAGTCTAAGTTTGTTACTTAGAGTTAGACCTACAATTTTACAAACTACAGCGCACGCGTTCCGGTCCCTTATTCTCTGGGTTTGCCGAGGTCATGGAGGTGGGGCCTGAATCACGATATTGCCCAAATATACCGTCACGAAATCTCCAACTCAAAGCATACAGTCATCAGAGCCCAGGTCCGACCACTTGCACGAATGCCAGGTTATCATCAGATAACCTTGCACTGAATTAGGCCTGTACAGTGGAAATTGCTGACAATCAGTGACAATAGGAAAGTAGTGTTCTCTGTCACATTTCTGGTACAGAGGAACAAGAGCAGTGATCAGAAAAAGATTTCTCAAAAATAATTCATTTGATGAAGATAATTTAGATCCAATTGAAGGAATGGAATGAAAATAGGATATGTTATCATTCTGGGTGTAAAAAGCAAACATTTTCCAAGAATTTGTTGATTATTTTAGTGATTTCTATCTCCAACTATAGAGGGCAGCATTTCACATAAATTTGCACAGCTCACCATACCAATGGCTCCCTGAGTGAGGTCCGACATGTCCGAGAGAGCGCATGCAGTGCTAACCAAACAACTGTAGATTGAACTCCCGGCGATCAGGGCGGGCCCGGCCGGCCGGGCAGCTGCAGCGAGCCGCCAACCGGGCAATCAGCCTACACCATGATAAAACTTACATTTGTACTGTACTAGATACACGCACACAAATTCACAATACATGATGAATGAAATGGAATAAACAGCATTAGACTACTGACAATGCCAATGGAAACAGCCTTGGTTAAAATGTTAAATCAAACTTACTTTCACCTCGCAAGGCTACAATCCGTCAACAATTCTGCTCTTCTATGTTTAACGTTAGAAGAAAATCAGAACAATCTTAGTCAAGATTATTTCTCTCTCTGACATGTGGCTGTATGCGGTATACCGGTACTGAAGAATGTAATTCAGAACCATCATATTTTTTTATTTTCATGTAGCCGTAAATGAAAAATTCAAATATACATTTTTTTTTACCATAGATATCCCTTTTTTCTATTGAATAACCATCTGGAAAATATATGGTGATGAAACGCCCTTTTACCCTCCTTAATACGGGACAGATTTATTTTAAGAAATACTTTATGCATCAATAAAGACTAGCATGAGAGCTTGATTGCGTAATTTGGCGACGGGGGGGGGGGGGGGGGTGGGGGGGTGTATAAAGCCCGGTATAAAGTGACGTGTCCGGGGACGTGTCTTTGAGGCAAGTCAGTCGTTAAACACTGTTAAAAAGAAAAGGTAGTGTCAAAGACATTAAATTACTTATATGTGCTTCATAATACCAAGTATAGTAAATATTCAGTGATTACAGCTGCTCCATTATATTATTTTATCATGGTAGTGCATGATATTGACACTTGACAGATGCTCAAAACTGATGTGTGAGTGCAAATTCATTAGGCCTAGATACTCATCTCTATACTAGAGATCAGCGGATCCATGGGCCTATAGCCTACATGTGGGCCCGGGCATTCGTCAAGTTCAATTGTATAATTTGGTCATGTTGTCAATACATGTTCAATTCATACAGGGGCCAAGTAAAATTGATTCTTAGTTTCTCTTCCGGATATTTTCAAATTTAGGAGGAGGGGTCAGTTCCATGTTATTTGATAATTTTTTGTAATAATAATAATAATAATAATAATAATAATAATAATAATAATAATAATAATAATAATAATGATAATAATAATAATAATTATAATAATAAACGTGTATTTGGCGCTAAATACGGGCGTACATATTTTGTACATATGAAATGCTATTCGGACATTATTTTTATACAAATGTCCTCTTTCTTTCTTGTAGATATTTCTTTTTGATATTCCACTGATAAGCACTTTCTCAAAAACAATGTGAAAATGCATGGTATTAATGAATTTTAATTTTGTCACCTAATTGTCTAGTAGATGTACTCATCAGTTTAAAATCACTGAACATAAATAACAAATAACAAAATAATTCAAAATTTTGAGGCTCGATCACCAAAACAAAACAAAAAACAAAAAACAAACGAAGGAGGGGATGAAAAACAAGGAATTATTTTTCATGATCTGGCCTTATACTCAACTTGAAACCGGTAACAACCAAGTTTATTTTTCCCTGATGGGTGTTCATGGATCCTATACTGTATATCCCCCAATTTCAAGTAGGGGACTGTAGGGGTGGTTTTTATTATCACCCCCCCCCCCCCCCCGGGGCCGTATGCAGACATTTTTTCCGGGGGGGCAAGAATACGTAAAAGGGCACTTTTGCATATTCAAAATTGAAATAGAAGGATCTGGTGCACACTTTGGGGGGATTTTAGAAAATTTTCAGTGAAAAAAATGTAAGTCTTGAAAATTTCGGGGGGTACAACTACCCTCCCCTGCCCCCCCCCCCTTGCGTACAATCATGCATCCTCCCGCCTGACAATTTACTGTCAAGATGCCATGCTAATAAAAAAAGAATGCATGCATAAAGCATGAATGAATGAATGAATGATGATGACTATGATGATGATTATACTATTGTTATCCTTCTATCATCATCATTATCATTATTCGTATAATTACCATCGACATACTAGTCATTATTTTCCATATTTTTATTATTTCATAATGCTTATTTCAGTAGCGGTACGGATGGTAATCAGATAAATTTGGAATAAAAAATGGCAGCGATCGAGCTGCAAGTTGACTTAAAGTAGACTAGGTAGATGAATGTCATACCCAATAAGAGAACAGAAGATGCTGAAAATGTAAATTAACGTCACAACATGGAACCCAGATCAGCTACCAGAGTTTGATTGGGGGGGGGGGGGGGGGAGGGGCACATAACTGAATATTTATCGCCATCCTAACAAAGTTAGAGGAGGGGTATAGTGTCTCCCTTTTCTTTGGATTTTTTTTTTTACTTATCTGTAGAGGATTGAGATGCTATATGATGGACTTTCTAGCATAAATTCCTTCATGTGTTTTTACTTTTATCATAAAATGAAATTTCAGCTCAAACTTGGAATGGGGGCGGGGGTGCGTCCCATTCTCTTTTAGGCTACCTGGAGTTTTGTTAACTTGATTTCTCTTCTCCATCCCACCCACCCTCGCTGTTCCTCTTTCCTTCTGACTCTCCTTTTCTATTTCTGTTGTTAATGCTGTTCCATGTTCACTTTTAAATTTTATGCTCTCTCCTTCTAACCCCCGGTAAGGCGGGGGGGGGGGGGGGGGGGGGGGGGGTGTCTGGCGGACTTTATCTTGAAAACAAAAAGCGGGGAATCCCCTGGCCTTGCAGCGCATGCGCAAGCATCATCACGCGCGCGCGCGCTTTAATTAGCTTTCGCCATATGGCTTTCGCAACACGCACGTACGTTTTCGAGAAACAGAAACAGACCCTGTCCCTAGCCTGGTTTGTGTGTAAACTCTATTTCGGGATTGTTTGAGATAATTGTTTAAACTTGTTAGTTTCAAAGAACAGTGGTGAAAAGTTGAATGTTAACTGGTGATCCAGAAGTAAGCAACACGTGTGGAAAACTAGGCTTCACTCCTTCACCTTCACTAAATCGTTAGCCAGCCTGCTCAATTAATTTCAATTTCAAGCCAAGGGCAAGGCCAAGCGATCGCCACTGACTGACTGTCCCGATAGACTGGGGAAGATCTACTACAGTACAAGTCACAGTACCTGCATTGCTGCAGTTGCGTCAAGCCGTAGAGTTCAATGCAGCTGCAGCCTAAAGTTAATATGTTGTTGTACATGTACATGTACAACATGTACCTTCCTTGAATTAGCCAAGCAAGTGGACAGTCTGGACTTTTCTGAACTTTTCTGAACTTGTTCGAGAGCATACAGCCTTACATACAGGTGAGAATTTTAGTTAGGCCTAGATCAAGACAAGATCAAAGTCTTCAACAAAGTTAAACAGTTAAATCTGCAAAATGAGTGCATGGTCAATTTGAATGATATTATTTATGATATGGATTCAAAACTATTAACCGTAACTTAAGTTTTCTAACTAATAAGAGTAAGAATCTAAGACTAAGTTATTGATTGGCTGTATGGCAGAGTGACCTAACTTTGCGCAGGTCCAAACTTCGCGCACAGGGCCATATCTCAAAAACTAGAAAAGATTGTGAAAAACTGGTAGCACCAACGGAAAGAGCATCCTAAAATTACCATGTAAGTTACTTTCCTTTTGAAATTAGAGAAGGAATTTTGAAATTATGAATGAAAAATCAGCAAATTTGGCAGCGTTTTGTGTTCGTTCTGACAAAAACTGGACTAGTGGACAAGGGTCTAGAATTCCATTTTCGAGAGACGATCTGATCAAAATTGTAAGTAAAATGTATCAAATTATTCAGAGGCATTTTGTCTTCCTAGTAATGCAATTATCTTACCTTTTATGGATCTCTATTTTGTATTAATCACTTGAAAATTGGCGTGCGCGAAGTTAGGTCTCGTTATTTTTGTAAAACTTTTCCAGGTCCAGAGCGGTGCGATACGACATCGAATTTTGCGATCGCGATATCTCGGGAATTCTTCGTAAATAACATGTTCTTCTTACGCCAATTTGAAATCTAAAATTTTTCTATGCCTTTAGTGTCATTTAAATCAGAATAATTTTTGGTAAAAATGGAGAAATTATGAATAAAAAATTGCCTTCATTAAAAAATTAAAATGTGCGCGAACTATGGTCCCCCCATCATAACTGTTAAGCCCGACGCACACTGCATCATGTGCGTGATCTGACTGCGATCTGAATTTGGAAAAAAATTGTTACAGCGTTTGATGAACATTCAAACATGTAAAATCTTCATGATCAAAGTTTCAAATAGGAGTATGAACACTATAGTATAATCGAAATTCTGGGCTATTGCGAGCCTCCCTGTAGGAATAAAAGCAAATTCAATTCCAAATCGTAGTGACGTCATAGCAATCTTGCGATCGGCTAAGATTTGAAGCCGATTTGGCCTTTACTCCAACCACACAAGGCTTGCCGCTCACCAAAATTTCGAATTTAGTATTTGTATCATCATTTGGAACTTCAAATAAGATAATTTTACTTGTCTTAACTTTCATATTTAACCCATTCATGACAGGAATTATTTAAAGCCTAATTTGATCAGCTTTTATTCTTCAAATTGGCAACACCAACATTTTTCTTTTATTGCTACATTTTTCTTATAAAACGTCATGTATCTGAAATGAATATAAATTGACACAAATTATGATGAGAAGTCAAAAAGTTGCCAGTTTGCAGGGGAAAACGGTGATTTTAAACTTCCTATCACATTGCCAATTTAAGGATTTTAATGCTTTTTTTCCTTTAAAAAATTTTCAGCATCAAACAATGAATATTGACGCAACCAAAATGGGCACAGTTTGTGTAGAATTTTTTGCTCTCTCTGCTCATGTATTTGGTATGATTTTTAGTGCTTTGCATCAAAAGATATTAGGCCAAACCACAAAATGTGGACCCTCTGTCATGAATGGGTTAACATGTTTCGACAGACCAGGGTTTGTACTTGAAATTACTGTGCATGTTTGCTGGGTGCATACATATACACGTAGCTTTAAGATTTGCATAGCTTTATGATGTCTAGCAATATATGATGAATCCATTTTCCCCCCTTTTTTTCCAGGAAATAGCTAAATCTGACAAGCACTGTGAAATGGAGGTTTTCAATGTACTACATATCAAGAAGGAACAAGAAAATCAGGAGATTTTAACATGTCAAGTGGCTATCTCGGGTATGTATAAAAAAAAAATGCAGACATTCATTGATCTTGATTTCCTTATAATGTTTCATTGTAAGATTAAAGAACATCAGGGCCCGGTTGCAACTCTGCCATCATTGCTGAATACCATGGTACATGTAACACTGCTCAACAACCAATCAAATTCAAGGTTTCTGTGGAAGTTACCATTGATGGCAAAGTTAGCATCAATGGTAAATTTTATGCAATAGGGCCCAGGTTATAAACCCACTCCTCTCATTTTTTGTCTGCTTCAAATCTCTATTCATTTTGGCAGTTTACTCAGGGTATTGATGCTTTTTCTCTGTTGAAAGAAATAAGGACAAGAAAAAGAGGTGAATCTACTGCACTTTTCTGTCATCACAAATGATCCTAAAAACACAGCATTTGGCTGAATGCCATGTTATACAATGAAAGTTAGAGAAGGTTTGCTGAACAAAGCACGAATCATGCCTTGGATATTGCTTGGCTAATAGACTTATTTCAGTTGTTTTCTAAAGTCCTTCCTTTTTTACACATTTTAGTGGACAGGAAGCCCCTAGATTTCCATTTAGTCTGCAAGCGCAGACCCTAATTGACACTTTTATTATCTAGAAGCCATGCCTTCAGTACAGGCTGTGATGCGTTATTCATATGCATTAAATTGCAGCATCTTGAGAGAAGCCTAGCTCAAATCTGATCTGTAAAAAGTCGGTCCCAGATGTAAATAATCATATCTGATTGATATATGCCTGTAATTCAACAACAACAATAACTTCTCACCCTGTACTAAACTATTTACTTGTAAATATTCCTTTGAGAGAGAGAAAAAAAGAGTAATTTTAAAGGGAAGGAAAATCCTTCAAAATGGTCATTTATGACACTGATTTATATACATGTACGGTGTTTATTTCATGAAATTAGAGACTTGTGTGTCAAAAATAGTCAGAACTATTGCCAAACGAAACCAACTCATGAAGAAGAAAAGGACTACAGGCTTTTCCAATGCAGGCAGGAGCTGCTATAGTACTGTACATGATCCTCTCTCTGGAATTGGGTTTTGACAGATGTGTATCAATCAAATATGATTATTTTTGTCTGGGTCAAAAGGGATCCGTGGTGGTGGTGGTGGTGAAATGGGTTTTTACAGACGTGTATCAATCAGTTCTGATTTTTTACGTCTGGGACTGACCTTTAACGTCACCATCCGAAAGACGTGGCGAATGTAGATTCATGTCTTGCCAAAGGACATTAGTGCTGTTGCAGGGATTCGAACCACGGACCTTGGGGTTCAAAGTCCGGAGACTTATCCACTGAGCCACAACACCTCTTAAAAATTAGGAACGCTTCACGATTGTGCGTGTCATCCGCACGAATCCCCATTGAGCTCTTATAGTCTCCTGTTCAGACCTCTATAATGTGTTTTGACTGACTAGGGTATGTGGCTGCAAATTAATTTCCCAATTCTGAACTAAGGTCATAACTATGGAGCTTGTACTGTATTCATTTATAGCGTGCATTCATATAAGAGGTACTAAGTATGTAAGTCTTTATGCACTGCACCATTTTAGGTTTACAATGTACCTCAGGGTAACCTGGGGACCATTTCACGAAAGTTGTCAGCACTGACAAGTTGTCAGTCACTGACAGGTACCATAGTAATCAGTGCATCTCAGCCAATCGAAACCAAGGATGCTGAAATTGTCAGTGACTGACAACTTGTCAGTGCTGACAGCTTTTATGAAACGGTCCCCAGATTTTCAGTACTGAAATACGGGACTTTGTTGGGTCTTGACTTGACAAGAAACAATAGTGAAATTGCGAGCGAGCAAAAATTATGAGAATCATTTTATCAATTGGGGTCTCTAATTAGTTGACGCCAGCCTACACTATACTATACCATGGAATTCCCTCCTTATCATGGGAAAAGTGATTAAATAGAGGGAATGTAGATTCTCATATAAAGTCTTATTTCTGCTTCTCTTCCAATAGATGAGGTATTTTATTTATAGATTCTTGATTTAAACCTAAATCCCAGATTCTTTTCAAACGAACTAGGAGGTGTTCATCGATTGATTTATGGTTAATCAATTTTGTAGTAATGAAGACATTTAGTCGCACTGTACTCGTATTGCAACATAAGCCAATATACATGTACTTAGATTTGGTAAGGAAATAAAATAATATTTTCAACATGCTTCTCTAAGGTTGGTTGACAAGAGATGGAGAGGGTGCACCATATCTAGCTTACGTTATGCTTAATCATTCAACAGGCGGCCTCCTCTTGAGAAAAGATTTATACTAAAGTGGGTAATAACAGTGATGGTTGACTTTGGTGGGTTTCAGTTCTTTCGTCCCCACCTTTTTCTATTGAAAAATGTCAGGGATTGGCTTTCAAAATTGCGGAATATTGTTCTCATTATTAGCAATGAAGATGTTAAGCAAACACCCCAGCTCATGAGTCTGTGTTTAATGAAATATTATACTTTGTGTATTTCTACTAGAAGAGTATAAAAGCAGGGTGGTGGTATTATGTTTGCTCAGGTAATAAATATTCTACTTGCAAAACTTAACTAGTGAGCGAAGTGAGCGAGCAAAATATTACATGTATGTGAATTTCCTGCTTCCATATGATCATTTTATGCATGTAGCATATCATTTATCTCCTTCTGACTAAATATATTCCACTATTTTGATGAAAGTTTGAAACACGGGCCAAAACAGCATCCCAGGGAGGGTCGCACAGGATGCGGGACAAATGAATCAAATACAGGACTGTCCCTTAAAATCCGGGATGTCTGGTCACCCTGATGTACCTTAAATGTACATATATTGGGGCACCTGGGAGTCTGGTCAGGTTAAAGATAAATTTTTTGTGTTTGTATTGTATTTTAATTTAAAGGCCACTAAAAATTTCTCTACATCTTTCAATCGACGGAAGCAGGAAAAGTCCTTTTCCCTTCCTCTCTTTCTATTTCTCCTTCATTCTCTCTCTCTCTCTCTCCAAATAGCCCTTTCATTCATTCCAAGCAGTATGCTACTAAATGCTAATTATACGTGGATTTCACTTTTTACCGATTGTCCACGGACAGGAAGTCACTAATTTGCTGTCCTATGACAGAGCCTCCCAAGGCCTTCTTCATGCCATTGTATGCACTACATGTACAATGTACATGTACTTTACGTGAAATGTACATGTTTGTATGTGTGTTCGCTCCAGGGTAAAAATACCTTTTTTCCTACAAGAGCTATTCCCTGAAAAAAAGCTCCCTTGACAGCTTTAGCTGTTTCTAGGCCCAAGGGAGCCATGTTGCATTGCCTTTCCCAGTTTTCCCCTTATATGTTCATTCTGCTGCTTCAAGGTCATGATTTGCAAATTTATTGTTTACTTTCGGAGATAAGGCGAGGGTGACTCTGACGAATACGTCGCTACAAAGAATTTGGTTTTAAGAATTTTAGGGGGCTATTTAAGCTCTGTTTAGGGTGAAATCGCCCGTCCCCCTGCTGTTTCTTTTTATATTTCAAGTATGAGCACATTTGAAGAGTTATCATTTCTAGGAGCACTTTTACAGTGATTCTCTTCCTCACTAAATTGAAAAAGAATGAGAAAGGTCACAAAATTGTTTCTGACCTTTCCTGGAACTCAGGTTTCTTTGTGATACCCGTGTTGCCAATTTGATATACAGGATTTTCATCAGTTTCATGCTCATTCAATAGTTCACAATTTTAATAACAGGTCATATTTGGAAAAGAAATGAAAATTAACTGCATGATATCATTTTTTTAACAAAATAAAAAAGGCAATAGTATTCCCTACACCGTTGCCTGTAATAGAATTATTGATCATATATTTTTTTTAAATGAGAGAATAAAAATAAGTTCTTGAATTATTTTTCAGCTCCTTCAGTAAATGGACAGTTGGAATCCCACCAAGAAGTTGATTCTTCTGTGGAGACAGGAAGAGGCTATGCTGCCATAAAGGAAGAATGCCAGGAATTATTCTATGAAGGAGAAGAGACTGGTTCATATGTAGCAGACCCTCAACCAGAAGCCCCATCTTTAATTCTAGAAGGTAAAATGTGCAGAACAATTTGTAAGGTCTTATAGTCTACTGTAAAGCCATCCCAGTTTCCAGAACGTTGCTGTTATCATCAGAAGTTTTGTCAGGGTTGCTAAGTTTTTAGGCTCTCTGACTCCTTTTCTTCATCTTTCTGTCTCTGTCAGGCTTAATGTTTCATAAAATGTACCCTTCTCTTATTACTTAAATCCTGTTGAAACCAACTTCTATTCTTACTTTAGTCATTTGAAGAGAATAGATAAAAGTGATTAATGTATTGAGTCAGTGAAAATGGAAGCCACCATGTGTATCTTACTAAGTTTACCTCAGCAGTCCATTGAACTCTATTAATCACACAGAGGATTTCCTTGTACCCATCCATATTTTTTCAGAGAGATTTACCATAGGCTTGATGGTTATCAAAGTGTTTCAGGTGCAAAATAAATACATGTACGGTGGCTATAGGGTTGCCATGCTGCTGATCAAGGTTGGAATGGGTATCAGTAGTTTTTCAAAGCTTTTGTGTTGAACAGAGCAATCCTTCCGTTAGTTCATGTGTGTCGTTTTGTGCCAATCTGCATACTTGGCAAATGATAGGTTAAAGCAGTTTATCGACAATTGACTCATGACTGACTAGGCTTCAAGCCTTTATTATCTTTCTTCTTTTACCAGATCACAGGAACTCCGGCTGGGTGGATGAGGGAAGACCTGCAAGCAGACATTCGGCTGTCTTGGACCAGATTCCAGGAAGCCACAGTGAAGACTGTTCAGATGCAGTGACATCAAGTGAAGTCCTTAAAGAGGAAAATCGATTTCCTTCGGGAGTAACCGACGTTCATGAGGGACAATTCTTGGAAGACCACCATGTAGTGAACTGCAGTCAGACTGGCTTCCAGTGCGAGTCGAGTGAAGAAGACACTGAGGTACCTGATGAGTATGACTATGTGTGTACTGGTGTCTATGAGGATACATGCTCAGTTTCAGGTCAGGCAGGAGAGATCACCAGTGGTTGGTCCCTTGACAATGCTAACTCTCCTGTCTACACCCCTGACTCGGGTGATACAGTTGTAAACCCACATTCCTGTCATTTATGTGGGAAAAGCTTTCGCAGCATAAAAGGACTCAATAGTCATATGCAATACCACAAGCCATACCATTGTCCAAAATGCAGTAAGGGCTACTACTCAAAAGATGAGTTAGATCAGCACATGGAAATTCATAATCAGGAAAAGTTGTTCCAGTGTACCTTCTTGGGCTGCAATAAGGCATTTGCCAATTATCAAGGCCTTGGTAGGCATATGCAGACACATCCCCATGAAAGGCCTTTTCACTGCCCTCAGTGCGACAGGAGCTTTGCTACCAGAAACTACCTCAAGCAACATTTGAAATTACATACTAGAGAGCCAAAATTTCGATGTGGTGAGTGTGGCGAGGGATTTCATCGAGAGGGTCACTTTGCCAGGCACATGGCAAAACATTCTGGAAAGAAGCTTTTCAAGTGTTCTGTCTGTCCTAGGGAGTATAATTTCAAGAGGGATTTCGATGCTCATACTAAGAAGCACATTAAAGGTGGTGATTTGATTTACAAATGTTCTCAGTGTGGGAAGACTCATCCGCCTGAACGTTTAAGTGAGCTTAAAGGCAAGAAGCCGTATCAATGTATTGCATGTAATAGGGGACTTCTGGAAGAAGAAGTAAAAAAAGTTACAGTTCAGACGAAAGTGAGAGGATATCGATGTCCTTATTGCTTTGACAGATTTTGTAAGTTGGTGGAGCTAGCAAAGCATGTGGTAGAGGTTCACCCTGAAAAAGAATTTCATCAGTGCCCCGAGTGCGAGAGAGCATTTCCCCTGAAAGCACAACTTGCTGTTCACCTACAAGTCCACAGGAAAGAAAAGCAAGACTGTCCTTTGTGTGGGGTGGTGTTGGTATCCAAGAGGGCTCTCAGGGACCATTTGAGCAAGCATACAGGGGAGCGGAAGTACAAATGTTCTTTGTGTGACAAGAGTTACCGTCATTTGAGTTCTCTGAAGGATCACGTCATTACACATAGTGGAGTGAAGCAGTTCAAGTGTAGTGTTTGTGATAAAGCTTTTTCTCATAGAGATACTATGAGACGCCATGAGAAAACGCATACCACACCGAAGCCAGAGGAATTGATCGTTAAACCTTGGGGCCTGAAGATTAGGGGAGTTGATCAAAAAGAAAGTAATGGTCCTGTAGAATTCCCCCCAGAGGGACAGGATGTGGGTGTTTCTATTGATAGTAATCGTAGTTTCAAATATAAATTAAGTTACAGTCAGATTGCAGTATCTAATGGTATGTCTTTGTTGAATTGCCACAAGGATGCATCTTCTGTGTCAAGTGAAAGAGAGGAACTGCCCAATGGTACTTTAAGCTACGATAAGATTCTTATTAAGAAACCTTTGCAGACACAATGCTCAGAAATAGACAGTACAGGGCGGACTTATGACAAGCTCTTTTCCTGTCCTAAATGTGGGAAGGGATTTGCTACTCAGCAAGCAGTTAACAGCCATATGCAATTTCATAAACCTTTTCATTGTTCTAAGTGCAGTAAAGGGTTCTATTCAAAGACAGAGTTAGATGAGCACATGGAAACACACAACGTAGATCAAGAAATGGTGTACCAGTGTACATACCCAGACTGCGGTAAGGAGTTTGCAACGCGTGTAGGTCTTACTAGCCACATGCAAAGACATCCTTCAGAGAGACCATTTTCCTGTCCTCAGTGCGATAAGGCCTTTGGCTCTAAAGACAATCTTAGGGTACACATGAAACGTCACAGCAGAGAACCGAACTTTCGCTGCACCAAGTGTGGGGAAGGGTTCCTTCGAGAAGTTCATTTTGCTAGGCATATGGCAAAGCACGCTGGGCAAAAGCTCTACACCTGTTCTATTTGCCTGAGAGGCTATGATTTCAAACAGTGGTTTGATTCTCACTTGAAAACACACAAGGGAGAACTGATCTACAAGTGTTTGAAGTGCAGCAAGACATTTCCATTAGAACATATGAGTAAACTGGAAGGAGAGCAGCCACATAAATGTGAAGAATGTAACGAAGGATTTCTGGAAGTTAAAGAGGTTGCATTCCACAAGAAAAGAAAGAGTGTCCGATGCCACCACTGCCATGAGAAATTTCCAAAGGTTGTAGACCTTCTCAAGCACCTGGAGATATCTCACCCTGGGCAAGACTCTCACAAGTGTCCAGAGTGTGATAAAACTTTCCCTCTTAAATCAAAACTTGCTGTTCATCTCAATGTCCACAGGAAAGAAAAACAGGAGTGTCCTTTGTGTCAGGTGGTACTGAATTCCAAGAGGTCACTTAAGGACCACTTACGCAAGCATAGGGGAGAGAGGAACTACGAATGCACCACCTGTGGGAAGAAGTTCCTCAGTCTGTCAGTTCTGAAATGTCATACCCGCATTCATACAGGGATTAAACCTTACAGGTGCAATATATGTGAAAAATCATTTGCATACGACAACTCACTCAAGAGCCATCTTAAAACGCACACAGGCGAGAAGCCCCATCTTTGCTCTCTTTGTGGCAAGAGGTTCAGAGAGAAAACAGATTTAGAATCCCACATTCGATGGCATGCCGGTGAGACACCTTTCGAGTGTGTTGATTGCAACAAGAGCTATACATCGAGGTCTTCACTGAGGCTTCACATGAGAACGCATCGTGGAGGCAAGCAGTTCCCATGTCCAAACTGCGATGGCAGATTTTATACAAAAAACGTTCTTAGAGCACATTTGAAAACTCATTCCCAAGAGGAAAACTGAATCTGTCGTTTAGTGAATTATGTGGGTTTGCCGTACCTTTCCAGAGACTCCAACCCCAAGACCCCCCTAGCAAACGGGAGACTCTGACTCACTGTGCGGCGTGTGCGCGTAGCCCACATCACCATCACAAAGCACAAAATTCCTTGTGGCCAGAGGCCACTTTTAGGGTTATAGAAGCTCTCTGGTGCTATCCTAGGCTTATTTTTGAACATATTATTATTATTATTATTATTATTAATGGTTTGGCGTCACCTGTGCCTGGGAGGGGAAAAGCGAATAGAATCACTGTAACCCTCAGGTCTCTCCTCCCGATATCACTGATTGGGGTGTGCAGGTGGACCACATACACCGGGGTTTCCCCCTACTCTTATACGAATAGTGCAGTGGGATCTTTAACGTGCAAAGGTGGTGACTCTACTTTACACGGGACCTCCATTTAACGTCCTATCCGAGGGACGGAGTGTTTTCCACTGTAGCATAGCCTGCGTCTATGAAACAGGGGAGGGGCACGATAACACACAACGTAGGCTTCAGTCATCCGCCTTGGCTGGACTCGAACCCACGGTCTTTTGGTTCGAAAGGCAGACGTTTTACCGACTGAGCCAACTCGCTCCCTTAGAACAAAAATGTAAAAATGAGATTTTGCCATGGTTTGCCAATAAGTAATAGTGATTCATGAATATTTGTTTATCTTTGCTACATGTAACATATGACAACACTAAATGAGGTGAAATCCAATGATTCAGATTCATTTTCTTCAAAAAGGTGGTTGGGCGGGAGAAGAAAGGAGACACACAGCTAGGGCGGGAGAAATTCAAACTCAAGCGGGAGAGTTGGAGATTATGTGAAAATGGACTCAAGGCAGGAGATCTCCCGCCAAAAACGGGAGAGTTAGAGTCTCTGCCTTTCTGCAGATATCTGCAGAGCACTTGTATTCTTCATTCTTTTCATTTTGATGCTTTGGTTATTTTTCAAAAATTCTGTTCTTCTGTAAGGTTCCACACAAGGAGAGCTTGTGCAGGCAAACAGTCCCATTGTGAAGAATGCAGTGATAGATTTTATAGCGAAACTGTTCTCAGAGAATATTCAGAAGACTCATTCATAAAAAGGACACCCATATGTAATTTGATAAATGCAGTGTTATTGATTTAAGATTTGCACTCTTATTCATCCTTCCACAGAGCTGATTTATTTATTTTATTTATTTATTCATTGATTCATTTATTATTCATTCATTCACTCATCCATTATTCATTTATTCATTCATTTATTAATTTACAGTGGAAACTCCGTATAACGAGGTCCTTGGGACCAGCACAATTACCTTGTTATAGCAGAAGTCTCGTTATATGAGGGTTGAAAAAGAAACTATAAAGAACTGGGACCGGAATATTACCTTGTTATATCAGAAATATTGTTATATCAGATCTCTTTATAAATACCGAGTTTCCACTGTATTACATACTGACTATTCCTTTGCATTTTTTATTTAAAACTCCATTGTTATAACTCCGTATTAAAGAAACAAGTTTAAATAGAAGCCGAGTTCTGAGAAAGTCGAAAAATAATTTTGCAAGCTGTTAAATTGTTTTTAGGTCACTTGGGAAGAACATCGTATTCGTAACTCAATCATCACTTGCGAAGGATTGCTCTTCAAATGCCCTTGCATTTGTATGCCAAGAAACTGCTTAACCCATTCGGGACAGGAATTATTTAAAGCCTAATTTGATCAGCTTTTATTCTTCAAATTGGCAACACCAACAGTTTTCTTTTATTGCTACATTTTTCTTATAAAACATCATGTATCCGAAATAAATATAAATTGACAGAATGTATGATGAGAAGTCATAAAGTTGCCAATTTGCAGGGAAAAACAGTAATTTTAAACATTTTCATTGCATTGCCAATTTAAGGATTTTAATGCTTATTTTCCTTTTTAAAATTTCAGCATCAAACAACAAATATTGATGCAAAAATGGGCACAGTAAGTGTATAATTTTGGGCTCTTTCTGCTCATGTATTTGGTATGATTTCTATAGCTCTGCATCAAAAGTTATTAGACCAAACCACATAATGTGGACCCTCTGTCACGAATGGGTTAATTGGTCCAGAAACCTTGTGTGTGTGTGTGTGTGTGTGTGTGCGCGCGCGCGCACTTGTATAGCTTTGCAAGCGAGGACAGTGAACAAAGAAAATTCCTGAGAACAATAGTCCTCGGTTGGTAAACAATAGTCCTCAGTTGTCAAACAAAGGATTTGGGTTTATTCCGTCAGCCTTGAGAGGACAGGGGACAATAGAAGTCCAATTGTTGTGCTCGGTAGTATAGTGATGTACAGCTGTGTGCGTGTGTGTGTGTGTGTGTGTGATCCCATATTCTGTGTACAGTACATGTATCTTTCAGCAGAGTGGAGTTGATTCAAATCTTTGATTTCAAAAGCTCACGGTATTCACCAAGTTTTATGTACTGGGGGGTGTTTCACAAAGACTAAGATCGACTGAAATCGCACTTAACTATGGCTGGCCATTCATGCCACTGTTTTCTTTCACCATGGATCTCTCAGAGGAGTTGCAAATCATGGTCACAAATCTGCAGAATTGACAATCTTTTATAGTTGATTGATGAAGGAAACAAAAAATGTAAATTCTTCTGATTTGTGACAATAATTTGCGCGTCCCTTGAGAGGCCGATGGTGAAAGCAAACAGTGGCACAAATGGCCTGCCATAGTTGAGAGCGATTTGAGTCAATCTTCGTTTTAGTGAAACACCCCACAGGTACTACTAAATCAACTTTTCCCCATTGTTTAGAAATAGTTTCTTTCACATCGTAATTGCGTGACAAGAAATCAAGTTTTTCTTCAAACATTTGCTTGAAAAGAGCCTTTTTTCTTGAGTATTTTGGGGAATGCAGTTTTCTTGATGCAACTTAATTTGATTAAATTGTAGTGGTACACTGTACTTCTGCCCTACTTTGGCAAAAGGAAGCAAGTGACAAAAGTGACATTTCCATAAAAGAGCATAATGTATCTGTCATTTACACTGATGTCATTGCAATACCATGATGTCTTGCCCAATATATTTCTTAGCAGGATGAGGGTTCATGCATGAAATTTGGCTCAGAAGAAGAGCACGCTAGGTAAAATATGAAAATATCCATAACTCATATTTGGTTGATATGTCACTTGCTTCCTTTTGCCAGGGGCAGACTTGCTCTGAAACAAATTTGAAAGTTACTTCACTATTCAAAGTGTAGCAATCGCTTGAAAACATGAATTGTCCCCAGTCAGAATGTATGAGATACCCCAGGGGCGGCGGTACAGGGGGAGCAGGAGGGGGGGGGGGGGGGGAGGGGGCGAATGCCCCCTATGATTTTTATCTCGCCTGCGTAGCAAGAGCGAGATATAGGCGCCCCTTTTCCGACGGCGGCGGCGGCGACGTCTACAATACTCTCATTCGAAAAGTTTTTGTTCAATTTTCATGAAACTTGTACACAAGGCTTATCAAGTATCAAGATCATGTGGAAGGAATTTCAGGTCACAAAGTCAAGGTCAAAGGTCAATAAACTTAAATTATGTTGCAAAAACTTAACCGCAAGGTTAAGTTTTTGATTTCTCCCCCTCATTTCAAAAGTTTTTGTTCAATTTTCATGAAACTGGTAAACAAGGCTTATCAAGTATCAAAGATCGTGTGGAAGGAATTTCAGGTCACAATGTCAAGGTCAAAGGTCATTTGAGGTCAATAAACCTAGATTATGCAAAAACTTAACCGCAAGGTTAAGTTTTTTATTTCTCCCCCTCATTTCAAAAGTCTTCGTTCAATTTTCATGAAACTGGTATACAAGGCTTATCAAGTATCAGAGATCACGTGGAAGGAATTTCAGGTCACAAAGTCAAGGTCAAAGGTCATTTGAGGTCAATAAACTTAAATTATGTTGCAAAACTTCCCCCTCATTTCAAAATTGCTTGATCAATTTTCATGAAACTCGTACCCAAGGCTTATCAAGTAGCAAAGATCCTGTGGAACGAATTTCAGGTCATTAAGTCAAGGTCAGAGGTCATCTGAGGTCAGTTAATTAAAATTATGTTTCGAAAACTTAACCTTAAGGTTATTTTTTTCATTTTCACCTTCATTTCAAAAGTATTTGTTCAAATTCCATTAAATTTGCTTACACTGGTCATCAAGTATCAGGAATAACGTGGGACAATTTAGTTTATAAAGTTGAGATGAAAGGTCTAATGTGATGAAAATATTATCAGAAGATCAAATTTGATAAGTTTTTTTAGGATCTATGTACCGTATTCTCTACGCCTCGGAATAGTATTACTAGATGCATGGCGCAATACAAGCGCATTATATCATATCATTATTATTACATTCTGGCCATTTTAATGCCCACCTCTTGATACATATACATGTATGTGACTTTCAGAATGCTGCCATTGAGATTTGCGCGATGCAGGCGAAACCGCCAGGGGCGTTCCACTTGTTCAAGTGATAAAAAGAAAGGAAAAAAGAAAAAGAGGAGGAAGAAGAAAGAGAGGCCTGGAGCTTGGAACTATAAATGCCCCTATTTTTTATTCAAAATGTCAGTAAATTCACCTCTGGGTCATCTTGTGCCCCCCCCCCCTCAAAGAAATCAAAATACCCTGGCGCTGCCCCTGAGATACCCTCCCCCTTAAAACAAACACTTTTCCATCATTCTTGAAGTTAACTGTAAAGGAGCTTGAAGGAAAATAAATAATCGCATGCAACCACAATATGCGGAATGGCATTCGATTCCGTGAACAGCCTTATTCACTCGCCCTGTGTCCTTGTAAGTGTAGGGGGTACATCGACTAGTCTATTCACTAATCGCGTAGAACTACATACGCTATGAACATGGCAGACCAAGAAAGCGGACAAAATAAACAACCTCTCACTCTACCCTTCACAATGGTTCTGGTAGTCAAAAGAACATCCCTTCAGAGGCTATTGTGTTTAATCATGTAGTTCCAGGTGAATATGTATGTGGCACCTGTTCCACATATTTTATACAATAGCAGTGAAGGGATGTTCTTTTGACTACCAGAACCATCGTGAAGGGTAGAATGAAGGGTTTGTTTATTTTGTCCGCTTTCTTTGTCCGTCATGTTCATAGTGTATGTTTGAACTCATAATATTTTGTTTTTATAGAAGTAACACTTGAAGCTCATACTTTGGATGTAGTATTGTGATTGGTAAGCTTTAAAGTTCTGCCCAAAACAAAATGTGCTGGAATCGCTTGTTATTACAGATTGAAATTGATTTTTTTTTTCTTTATTCCTTTGTTATCGAGTTCATGGATTCAGGAAAGCTTATTGATATAGTTGGTACAGTGGAAACGCTCCCATATAATGAGAGTCATAATTGAAGATCCTCGGTATAGTGAGTTTCCACAGTAAAGTGTTGCAAAACTCACAGTTAGAACATTTTAACTTTCCTTTTCATATCACCCATGTGTCATTGTAAGAAGGGTTCAGACGGGCATGTTATTGCCTGGAAAGTAATGAAAAGTCGAGGGAATTGTTGTGGGTGTGGGTTGTGTGTTGCTGTGGTTGTAAATGGTGGGAGGTAGATACCACTACAAACATGAAATGATAATTTCATTGTACATGTATTCATTTGCCACATACATAGATGCTGCAAAATGGTACTTATCTGGGGGCAGGGACAGTGGCGTAGACAGGTTCTTACACCTGGGGGGGGGGGGGGGGATGATTTGCCTTTCACGAGATTTCGAGGATCAATTTCGTATACAGATACACACACACTTTTTTTCCATAATGTTTTTGTTAGAGATTTCATTCAAAATAAACATCAATACATCCATATAAATCATATAAGCAAAATGATATAATACAAGTCTTCATTTTGTTTCCATAGCATATTTTCGTAGATAAGACATCAGTTAATGAGCAAAACAAGGAGGAATGAAACCCCTTATATATACATATATATGAAAAAAAAAAACATGCATACACACATACACCTTAATCACCCCAACCCGACCCCCCCCCCCCCCCCCCCAAGAAAAAACTACATCTGCACACACATCCATCGACCACACGACACACACCCACAGACACCGGCACCCACCGACTGCTTTCAGTCTTGATGAATTGAATCTGAAGATAAAATATGCCTTGACACTGGTTGTAATTTAATACTTTCCCATTTTTGTAGATGTTTACCTAGTTTGTTTCTTTTTATAGCCAACTCTTTTTCCTCATCCTTATATTCCAATATTACTTTAAACAATCTATCTAACTTAGGAACTGCACCCTCTGACCGTGACCGATATATGATATACTTAATTGTAAAAATTAATGTATTGCAGCACTTAATCCTAAATGAGTTTCCCCGTATTCCAACATGAACAGTTTCCAACTGTACGTTTTGTAGTTCTACAAGCCCAAATCTTTTAATCACTCCCTGCCACAAGGGCTTGACATATACACAGTCCCAAAATAAATGCAAATATGACTCCGTCATTTGTTCAGAAAGAACACACGCACGCAACGCACACACGCACACACCCAACACATACACCCGAATGCACAGTATCGGCGTAAATCCACTTCGAGGAGGGGGGGGGGGGGGGGGAGGGGGGAATGATCGACTCTTTTTTGCCGATTTTTTTTTTCTGTCGAACTCCCACTTATAAGTATAAACACTCGCCCTCACCCACCTGCACAGACCCCGTTACGCACATTTTAATTTTTATCTTGCGAACGAGCGAGCCAAAATGACCACTTTTCTGGTTTTCAATCGCATTTTCAAATAGAAATTCTATAATATGTTGAGCGAGCCAAAAATAACCACTCTTCTGGTTTACCATCGCATTTTCAAACAAAATTTCTAAAGTAATGAGCGAGCGAAGCGAGCGAGCCAAAAATAACCACTCGTCTGGTTTTCCATCGCATTTTCAAACAAAATTTCTAAAATATAATGAGCGAGCCAAAAATAAGCGCTTTTCTGGTTTTAAATTGCATTTTTCAAATAGAAATTCTAACATATGATGGTTGTTTATGACAGATTATTAAAAATTTTATTAACGATTAATTCAAATATCATTTCTTCCTTAATAAAAAGGGAAGGTGGGATATTTGTACACGCCATCCCCCCTCTCAAAAAAGTGGGGATATATCCCCCCATCCCCCCGGGATTCACGCCAATGATGCACAGACATAAATAGAAGATATACGCACCGGGACAAACGGATATAGAATATGGACTGACACAAATTATTGTATATTTGCATTACGCTATTCATCTTTTAAAATTTTGTTGTAAACTGTGACAGCGCCGAAATTACCCAATACATAAATCAGAATAATGATCGATATAGTTATGACAGTAATCGTCATTTCATTTACATTAACGATGATGATGATGATGATAACTATTATTATTATCATAGGCATAATAATAATGACAATACTTCACTAATTATTATTATTGTTGTTGTTATAATGGATGATAATTATTATTATCACTACTGCTGTTCCTATCATTTCTAAACATGCTCAGTTTAATTGTAAGCAAACATCCTTCCCCTAAAACCTGTGGGATGATTGTACATAATCATCCCCCCCCCCCCCGCTGTCTACGCCCCTGGGTAGGGGGGGGGAGGGTCCACAGTGCTGTGCATAGAGTTAGGCATGACTTTTAATAAGAACAGCTCAACTGTGAACAGCCAAATGTAATGCCCACAGTGTTTCCTCTTGTTTTATCAAAAAGTGGGAATGTATTTCCCATAATCTCAATTACATTGTTGGCAAAAACTATCGTAAACTTCTCATTCAAAATGATTTGTTAGTAATAATATGTTAATGTACATAGATATTTCAACTTTAGATTATATACAAGTGCGATTGAATATGATTGTGAATCCTATTTTGCTTTCTATATTCGAGTCATTCTTAAAGTCATGCGTAACGTTGTGCAAAACTTTGTGACCCGGCCATGAAGAAAAACAGAAATGGGTTATAGGAGATTAGGGAAGCTCATGGTACAGTGTATTTAGTTCTCACATTTTTTGTGGGAACTCTGGTCTGCTTAGGCATACGGGGCAGGGGATTGGGGTTAGAGAATCCCCTTCACGGGGCAGCAGAATGGTCTACATCCGATGACCGGAGTGATAATATTTTCTGTAAAGCGCTTAGAGACTCTCTTGGAGATTATTAGGCGCTATACAAATCCAGAATATTATTATTACATGTATTTATAATTGTCATATCTTGTCCTGTAGTTTTTAATCGCCAAATAAGTATTTCAAGTATAAAAACCTGTTTTATAGAAATTCCTGGGAGAGATGAAATTTGTACAAGAGACATTAGCGCCCCTCAAAGATTTTTCTATAGTTCCAAGAGCCAACGGCATATCCCGGATTTTTTTAACCCATTCGTGACTGGAATTATTTAAAGCCTAATTTGATCAGCTTTTATTCTTCAAATTGGCAACACCAACATTCTTCTTTTATTGCTACATTTTTCTTATAAAACGTCATGTATCTGAAATGAATATAAATTGACAGAAATTATGATGAGAAGTCAAAAAGTTGCCAATTTGCAGGGGAAAACGGTGATTTTAAACCTTCTATCACATTGCCAATTTAAGGATTTTAATGCTTATTTTCCTTTAAAAAAATTTCAGCATCAAACAACGAATATTAACGCAACCAAAATGGGCACAGTATGTGTAGAATTTTTTGCTCTTTCTGCTCATGTATTTTGTATGATTTTTAGGGCTTTGCATAAAAAGATATTAGGCCAAACCACAAAATGTGGACCCTCTGTCATGAATGGGTTAAAGTGGAGGCACAAGATAATCTGAGAAACTTTCTGGCAAAGAAAAGAAAGGGGGGGGTGTCATCACATATTTCTTGCATTCTTTGTCTTCCAAATTTTCTGACCATGCTGACAAGTGAAAATAAATTAGTATTACAATCAAAAGAAAAAAAGCAGCAGCAAGTCTGGGGGGGGGATATACCTTTTTTTTTTTTTTTTAAAGGAGGCACATGGCAACAGTGTACCATCACTTTCTTATTATTTTGGGAATGTTAAGAAGGCATCTACTTTTTAAAATTATTATTATTTACAGTCTTTTTGAATGTTTTTTTTTTTATTATTATTAATCATGGTTTGGTAATAAATGTAATTTTGTAATGAAATGATCGATGTATATAATGTTCCTTATATGGTTACCAAGCTATAATGTTTTCAATGCATTTGTGAGGTCTCATAGCGGCCGATCATATTTTATTAGAGAGAATATACAAAATGAATGGGGCTTTGAGCACGATTCCATCAGGAATAGAATAGATAAAGACTTTATTGTTATAACACACTACGTGAAGTACCTTACGTGAGTCAGTGCGAGCTCGCGTAGCGAGCGAGCTTTGAAAAGAAAAATTTAAAAAATACCCTCACTGCTTCAATTCAGGGGCACCGTTCCTTCCAATGAAATTTGTGGGAGGCGTTGTGCCCTTCCTGTCCCCTGCTCCTCTGCCTCGCTCTGTAAAGCCTCTCTGATTCTTTGGAGCTATTCGTAAATGGCTCTTTCGAGGACTTTAGGGAGCTTACCGGAGGTGAAAGGAAAATTTTAAGCGAGAGGAAATGGCTCCAGAGAGAAAAAGGGCCTTTATCAGATTCAAAGGGGCGCTTATCAGAAGGAGCATTGTACTATTTTAACGAAAAGGGGACTGAAAACAGGAACTTATCATAATCAACCGGACACTCATCTGAAATGAAAAGAGGCACTTATCAGATTCGCAGGGGCACTAAATCATGAGGAGCGATTATGGCATTTATTAGAAGAAAAAGGGTCACTTAGCAGAAATCAAATTGGAATAAATTTTTTAAAGGGGCACTTGCCCGAGGGAAAAAGGGACACTATCAGAAAACAAAAAGTGCGCTAACTGCAATTATCTTACATTAACAGATGGAGAAATTGGACATACTAGAAAAGACAAGTGGCACTTATAAGAGGTAAATGAGGGCATGTATCAGATTTCAAATGGGCACTTATCAGAGGTGAAAAGGAGCACTCTGTAGAAGAGGAATAGCACTATGAAAAAGGAAAAGAGGTAGTTAAAGGGGCAATAATCACATTTTAAAAGGGATTAATCATTTGAAGTGTAAAAGATGCACTTGCAGAAGGGAACAGAGCGCTAATCAAAAGGGAAACTGGCACTAATCAGGCATAAAAAGAGCGGTTTTTAGAAGGGTAACTTATCTAAAACGAAAAAGGGCACATATAAGAAGGCAAAAGGGCACTTATAAGAAGGCAAAAGGGCACTTATTAGCAAAGAAAATGGACTCTTGTAAGATGAAAGGGGGCATTTTTCTTGGGTAAAAAGGGGCACGCTTTGGTTTCTTCGAAAAGTGGGGGGCACTGTGCCCCCCCCCCCCCCCCGGGAGCGTCGCCTCTGCCTGAAACGTACTGGTTGCATCCCTGATCTTGCCTGGGGGGGGGGGGGGGGGATACGCTCACTGTGCACACTCTGTCTCTGTTTTCACGATCCGCCCGCTCAATCTCTCTCTCTCTCTCTCTCCATCTCTCTCTGTTGTCTGGAGTGTTTATTTCACAAGTTTTCTATTTTTGTGTGTGTCTTCCTCCTTTTCGAATTTTAAATATGTGGGATGTAAGCTTTAAAAGACATGATTAAGCAGGCGCGACATGCACAGTGGCGTTAAATTTGTTCCCAAGAACTTTAGCTATACAATAAAGTAAGAAGCATAAAATGCCGTAGATTTACTCCGGTTTATTCAAAGAATCACAAAGTGAAATGTTCACAAAACTATCGAGTTCAAAATGAAATAAGATGAACACCGCTGGAAAATTGGATTATATAATAATCGTGATTATATGGATTATGATAAAAGTAATCAAAATAGTATTAATTAACTGATTTATGTGGCGTGAATATCTATTAATAGGGTATTTTGGTGCGCACCGAACGTTCATTTAATTCCCAAGATATCTTGACATCATTATAAATTATGATTTAGATTACAACATGCTGGTTTAGAATATATATTAAAAACTGTTAACTAGAGATCGGAAGACTAGAAAAATTAAGTACATGTAGTATATAGATAAAAAGTGCATTCATCTGATTCACACCGTTGTTTGGAGCCAAGGTATTCTCTGTGATGTACCCTATTAATTTGGGGTATGATGATTAATTTCTTGGCTAATTAGGAGACCTATTCCGCTTGCCATTTCTTTCCCGTCTCTTTTCAATTCTCATCTTTCTTGCCTTCTCACACTCCTTCCTTTCCTCCTCTCCCATCAGCGCCATTTTCTTCCTTCCGCATTTCGTGAGAGCGCCCCCAGCGGCATTGGATTGTGTAGTCTCGGTCGTGCTTTCCGATGGCGCTGATTCGATGGTGGCAGGAGTGGGCGTCGCTGGGACGCACCTCCAGTCGGAATCATACTCGACGATTGAGTCCGAACCCGTCGACTCATCGATGCGGCGGCATTCGAGGCCTTCCGCGCATCTACCCGCCGTGTCGAATGGACCACCACACACTTCGCCTTCCAACTAGATGTGTGTGCCAGAGGGGAAAATATAAAAAAAAACACGACCGATTATCGAGGAAGGTGGGGAGGGGTACAGATAGATCAGAGAGAGTGAGATAGAGAGAGAGAGGGGGGGGGGGTATAAGCCTTCAACAATGAAGTTCCCTCGAATATTAGTTGCGGTCCTGGGGGATGTTTCATAAAGCTGCTCGTAAAGCTACGAATGACTTTACGAACGACTCGAATAGGGCAAACCAAATGGGATTCTAAGTCACTATAAATCGCATCAGCTAACGGATGAAAATATATGCATACGTAGATTAACACTACTATTTTTTACAAACATTATTCATTGCAAAGTATAGTATTTTTGCAAAAATTTAACTGACGTTATGGGAAATGAAGCCGCATTTTGTTAAAACGTCAGGAAAAACTTTGGGCATCCCATTTGGCACTTCATATTCAAGTCGTTCGTAAAGTCATTCGTTAAACTTTACGAACAGCTTTATGAAACACCCCCTGGTAACCGTTTCAGCTTTCCAAAAGAACTCTGAAATATGCGGAACATTTTTTTTTCCAGAGAAGTTTACAAACTCGGTATTAATTGAGAACATCCTAGGCTTACATAATAGTTTCCCCAAGGGAGGGCGATGGTTTGTAAAAATCTTTAATCGCGGACCTGGGTTATGGGTGATGTTGCTATAAAGTAGCGTTTTTATTATTACTACATTTTTTTTAACATGGTCTCATTAAAGCCGACATGTAACTTGTATCTAATTCACCTTTGCATGCCTCTTTCATGGTCTTGGATACTCCCAGGGAGTACAGACTATAGGTGTTTGAGAGGTGTCCATGTATGGCCACTCTCGCCCCCCCCCCCCCCACCCCACCGCTCAGTTATTTGCCCTGAGGGCTAATCGATTAGCCCTCAGGGCAAATTACTGAGCGGTTGTTAGGGGGGGGGGGGGAGGGTATCGCTTCGTGAAGTCTGATTTTTTGACCGACTGAAAAACGTTGACTGGGTCGATCAAATCAAAATTTATAGACCAAATTCAGTTTCAATCCGTCCTGGTTTCGCCCCTGAATTAACCTTAACCTTTGTAATTTTGATCCTTTGCTACATGCCTATGTATAATGTGACTTGTATTCTTAATCTAGGATTGTGCAATATCTTTCTACATGGTTGCCTATGATCATCAGGGGTGTGAGAGTTCAGCTTTAAAGCTGATTTCAGCTTTTTTGCAGTTTTTTGTGCACTTCCCCTGTACAAAAAGTATATGGGAGGTTTTGCGAATTCAGCTCTTTTTATTTGTGGTCACTCACACCCTTAGATCATGAGGGCTCGCATGCCTCTGGGCAACAGTTCAGAGAAGGATTGCACTTTTGCGAGCCCTGGCCCATTTAGGCAACCCGATTTCTTTCCTCTACTCTTTACTTCACATTTCCTTCCCTTTGGCTGTCATTTTTCACAGATATTTGTATTTATTTAATTCTGTTCACTTTGTTTATGGATTTCCAAATTTTATGGCCGAATGAATAATTAACAATAATATTTAACGTATTTACCTTTAGACAATCGCTCTTGCAGCAGTGGCAGACATCCCAAATGACCTTAGAACCAGGCGGGCACTGGACGTCGGCAGGGCAGTTCTCGGCACGCCACTGCTCGAGTGTTAGCGGGGTGCCCTCAAGGCATATACAGCTAAGACAATTGCCCCTAAACAGAAATAGAAAAGGTACACCATGGAAACATTCGTGTAGCTTGAATGAACAAACAAGCGAAACACCAACACCTATCGGTCTACTACATTTAAACATAATAAGATAAGAAAAAATATCAAAACTTTATAGAAAAGATTATGTAAAAAAGATTACAGCCACAATCTACCACCGTCCAATACCATGTTTTGCTAAAGTTTTTGTCTATAATATATAAGACCAACCTCCAAAAAACAAAGAAAAAAACAAAGTGAAACATTTATTTTTCAGACATACAGTATTTCAACGCATCCAAATGGGCTTATATTACTCTTGCGCTGCATGCTGACTACTATAGTAAACTGTTATGTAATCCTTCAGTAAGACAAAAGAATGAAATGTTGAAATATTGAAATACCCATCACAGTTCCCAGGTGGTATTGCAAACAATGATAAAGGAGAAGATTAATATAGGGCCAGGACGGGGCACGATTCATTTTAGGGAACGAAATTAGCACGAATACCCCACCCCCCTTACAAAAATTTCCTGTGGTAATACCACACGATTACCACAGGACTGTACCACACGATTACCACAGGACTGTACCACATGATTACCACAGGACTGTACCACACGATTACCACGGGACTGTACCACACGTTTACCACAGGACTGTACCACACGGTTACCACAGGACTGTACCACATGATTACCACAGGAAATGTCCTGTGGTAAATGTCCCAATTTACCACAGGAAGGGATTAACATGTGGTAACAGTTACCACAGAAGGGATTAGTATGTGGTAACAGAAATACCACACATCAGTTACCACACACGGTTACCACATATATTACCACACAGTTTACCACACACCAGTTACCACACAGAATTACCACAAGCCAGTTACCACACAGAATTACCACACGCCAGTTACCACACAGAATTACCACACGCCAGTTACCACACAGAATTACCACACGCCAGTTACCACACAGAATTACCACACGCCAGTTACCACACAGAATTACCACACGCCAGTTACCACACAGAATTACCACACGCCAGTTACCACACAGAATTACCACACGCCAGTTACCACACAGAATTACCACATGCCAGTTACCACACACCAGTTACCACACGCCAGTTACCACACACAATTACCACACGCCAGTTACCACACACAATTACCACACGCCAGTTACCACACAGAATTACCCATGCCAGTTACCACATACTTTTACCAGACGTACCATACGGCAGTTAGCGCACAGATTACCACAGACCTAATACAAATTTTATACCATGGTAATAGAGAAATACCACATACCACGGCTCCAGACCTGTCAACCCTGAAACCCAAGAAAAAGGGACAAATGACAAGGCAGACGCTAAAAATAGGGAAATTTCTGAATTTCCTATACATGACTACAGACAGGTTTTTGCAAAAAGAGGGACACATGGTAGAAGTGGCTCTTTCTTTTACCAAAAATCGGGATTGTCCCTACTAAACAGGGAGAGTTGGCAGGTATGCGGCTCACCCACACAACCTTGCATAAATGAAACTTGATTTGGTCAAAAGTCTCCCCCCTCCCCCTGTCGATTTTTGAAACCTTTTTGCAAAATAAATTGTCTAATTAAATGAAAACAATTCATAATCCAGCTATTAATGCAAGGTACATGGTTGTACATATTTGTGGTAATAGTAAGTGGTAACTGCATGGTGAACAGTTGCGATAGCTGATCTATCTGGACATACATGTATATTTAAGATTTCCACAATATGCTACAGCTTTGAACAGCTTTAATCGATAACAATAAAATGTATTTACAAGTGATACTGGCAGAAGTACTGACAAGTTCTGAATACTGTTAGCAGCTGACATGTGAAAAATAATACATGCTTATAAACATAAAGAAACAGCAGAATACACATGTATGTACTATTTACATTTGATAATGACAGAAAGTTAATGGAAAGTACTGTAAAATCACTGTATAAAAACAGTGGACTTTGAAAAAAAAAAAGGACCCCCTTTTTAAACACGGCAGTAGCCTTAATGCATATTGCCACGTTCATGTGCAATCACCTTTTAAGGAAAATACCGAACGACATTTGAAACTTGACCTGCAACATGGAGTTCCATGTCCGCATATATACCAAACAAGTTTGATTATAAACTGACTTGTGGTGTGAAGTTTGAAAGTTACTAACCCGCCTGTAGAGACTTGAAAGTAAATTTCAGAATTGAACCTATATACCTGATCTTTATCCCCCAAATAATACTAAGATCTCAATTGAACATACCATCAACTGGTTAAAACTGGGTAAAGTTATTCAAGTTTCATATGCATCAAGTGCAGAAGGACTGTTGCGGCGTTTCCTTAGTATCGCTCCACCGCGGTGGCTGACAAACAAAAATTGGATTATATTGGATTGGACACCTGGGGGGTGTAACATAAACAGATACAATCAATCTTACAATCAATTGTATCTCTTTAGTACATGTTTTATGTTACACCCCCAGGTCTAGTAGTTTCCACTGTATGCAATATAACAATTTTGAACAGGGGAAAGTTATTACTGCTTATGTTTATCACAGACAAAATAGTACAACATGGACAATTGGGAAGCATTACATGTACCTTGTTAAAGCTGGTCTCAATGTTTTGCATCCTCAAATCTGACAGTACAAGAATCGCAAAGGCAATTACTTCCAACCATACAATTCTTTTGGACAAATGGATATTTTTTTCTAATAACAAAATTGATATGTTGAATATTTGTCTCAAGAAAAATGGACGAGAGGATCTGAAATATAATTTGACCATTAGTAAAAATAGCTCCATTTGCCTTATGATTATCAGTATCAGAAATTCAGAAGGTCATATCATAAACTCAGACCAAGTTGGATGGATTTTCTGCGATTCTGCAAATGGTTAAGACTACCTTTCAAAGCTCCTAAATACAATTCCTCCCTAATGACTTAATCATCAGATTGCATAATAACCATAAGCTGTCACCTGGCATCAAAAGCATTATAATGTGAAACCTTTAACCCCCTACTGAACTGGACTATTTTGAGCCCCTCTCTGACTGGGGGATGGGGGGGGGGGGGGGCCCCCCCCATGATCTAGGTCATTGACCGCACAACGAAAATCGGCACGCATGTCGCCCAACACGTACTCTATAAAATGGTATTATTTTTTTCAAAATGATGTGGTTTCATTAATTATTCTAATTTATGCATGATTTATCCATAAAAATCAGATTTTTTGCTCTAAGGCCCTAAATAAAGCTCCTAATATGCTAATATTTGGTCCAGATACTCTGTGGTGTTTTCACCAAATATACCACCAAAAATTTACGTTCTCAAAACTTGATCCTTATATATTTTTTTCAATTTCTTATGTATTTCTTTGTTTTTTTTACCTTTTGGTTTTTTTTTTGATGGAATTTGTCAGTAACACTGTTGCAATCATAAATAGCATAAAATGAATCAGTTTGAATAAGTAATAGCAAAAATATTCATACATTTATGATTTTGGGCTGAAAACACAATTTGTATTGAACTTGTACAAGAAATCACGTTTTGAGCAATTTTTTCGTTTGACGTGCATGTACATTATGCGTAACTTCGGAACCGCTTATCCAAACATTGCGAAAATGGTCTTAAAGGATGCGGGAGACTTGAAGGAAAAAAGTGCCGAAACATTGCAGTGATAACTTTTCACATTGCAGACATATCGCGCAAAACGTCTAGGGAGGCCTCCAAGCCCCCGCCCCCAGTTCAGTAAGGGTTATTGTAAGAAGAATCAAACACAAAATATGCAGATGAATTATGGAAAACACAATCAGACAAATTTTCCTACATGGAGAAAAACTCAAATGAAAATATGATAATAATAATAATAATAATAATAATAATATAGCCTGGAAATAATTTTCCCTGATGGTGATTTTAGTGTTTTGGGAAAATATCACACTGAGTCAAATGTTAATGGTTACTCAGGAAATAGTATTCAATACCTCTGTTTGGGACAAGTTTTTAGTCCTTTACAAAACTAAAAGCTGCTACAAAGGGATAAACTTCTAGATGTTTTTCCATAGTCGTAACAAGAGGCTCTGAGTTGGTGGCTTGATCCATGTGCATTGGGATTTAGTACCGACCTGTATGTATGATGAAATCAAATCAAGGCAAGATTGGTTAACTAGAGGGATTACTAATAAAGAAAACAAATATTATGATTTTGAGCCAGAAACAGTGAGTTTCAGAGCAAAAAGCATTACATCCTACATGCCATAGTACATGCCTTTCCATTACTTTATTATGTTCAGAATATTTAACTTCCACTAAGGCTAAATGATGTGTTCATGATAAAATCTTACAAAATTAAAAGAAAAAATTAGTTATTAATTCTGAAAAAGCAAATAAATTAATAATTTTCAAAAAAGATAGTCCATGACTAGTTTCTTCAAATAGGGATGAGAGGGCCCTACAGCAAAATGTCTCAAACCCAAGTCCATAGGAGAATCCATTTCCCAAGAAGTACAGGACAGGATTATCAAAGATTCACATTTATTAATGTAAAACTCAAGCTACTTAATTACCATTGGAAAGTTCACATCCAGAAGGTGAGGACTATACAAGTGAACCAATGCATGACATCTTTTCCTTCGATGTAAACTCTCTGTTGTTGCAAAGTCCGGTGTCTAGGAGGAAGCCGTCTAGTGTTGGGACATGATACCCCCAAGGTAAGAGCCATATAGCCTGATTTGTAGAATTGAGAAAAAAAAGAAAAGAAATATCATCTGGAATTGGAAAAGTAAACTGAAAGCATAAGATTTTGTGAGTTATGAGTACATATACTTTTGACTGGCAAAGTTTGCATATATATGTCCCGAAAATACATTTATAAGCTATGTTTTGAGCATATTACATTCAAGATTAATCGGATAATATTGGTGAAATAATCTTATCTTACATTCCATGCACACAGACATACGAATAGCTGTCATGTTCTTTGGTACATACATTTACAGATCATTTTCTTCCTATTCTTCAATCAAAGCATACTCACAGCAGCACCCGCATTCTTAAAATGGGAAACTCCCTCACAATCGCCTCAGTCATGATCATCTTGAGTTTCGTTATCGTGCCACCTTGTTGTTTGGCTGGAAAAAGAAAGAAAGAAAAGACAAGATCAATCGTCAAGTTCTGCCGGCATCTATTCTCTGCTAGATAATGGGGGAGGGGGGGGGGGGGGGGGGATCACTCATCACAATTCACATGATGTGCTGCCGCTGCATCACAGTTTTATGCAACCTGAACCATATCCCTAAAAGGCACCATATTTCCCATTCGTGACAAAGGTCCACATTTTGTGGTTTGGCCTAATATCTTTTGATGCAGAGCCCTAAAAATCATACCAAATAGAGTCTACATGAGCAGAAGGGCAAAAAATTCTACACAAACTGTGCACATTTTGGTTGCGTCAATATTCGTTGACTGATGCTGAAAATTTTTAAAATGAAAATAAGCATTAAAATCCTTAAATTGGCAATGTGATAGAAAGTTTAAAATCACCGTTTTCCCCTGCAAATTGGCAACTTTTTGACTTCTCATCATAATTTCTGTCAATTTATATTCATTTCAGATACATGTTTTATAAGAAAAATGTAGCAATAAAATAAAAATGTTGGTGTTGCCAATTTGAAGAATAAAAGCTGATCAAATTAGGCTTTAAATTATTCCTGTCACGAATGGGTTAAGGGTTTGTCTTCACTTTACAGTCATGATAGATATTAGATACATTGTATTGTAACTTGTTATTCATCACTGTCATCATTCACTTGTCATGTGTTAAGTTAAGGCCTAGATCTAGATAGACCTAGAGGGAATTTAATTTTTCACTCGACTACAGAATGTAGTCGAGTGAAATTCCAGCAAATGGCAGTGGGCATTTGTACTTGAATTTGTAGTACAGACTACAGTAAATGTCCACTGCCATTTGCTGGAATTTCAAAGCGTGGAATTACCGGCCGCAGCCGGGCAACGATTAGCACACAAAATCATGGTCACAGATTCACAATACAAACGTAAATTGCGACTGCCACACGTAACGGCCAAATGCAGAGAGCACTAAGCTACGCCGACGCCTACGCCAGCATGGCCGGAGAGCTCCCGGGAGCCGGCAGGACGAAGGAGCTAGCGCATGCCCTGCAGACGGGCGCAGAACAAATTGTCATTGCGGCGAATCATGCAACTAAGCTATCAATATACTGCATCATATTTTCATTACGTTCTCTTTATCAGCTCATTAGAAACGATTACAGACTAAGATGCAAACTATGAAATATGCAAAAAATTCATACCATCCTATTTTCCTGAAAATCTGGAAATTTGTCTACTCTCCTTCCTGCTTCGAAATCTCTCGCACGAACTACCGTTAACAATTTTGCCGCGTACTATCGCATTTCAATTTTGCTAGCGATCGCGAGAGCTCGCTCTCGCCGACCAATCACAAGTCTTGAATAAGTTTCTACATTAGGCCCCTATATTTAAAACGTCTTTGGTCATAACCGTACTGTTGGATAATAATTTCGTTTTAGATGAACGGAATTCTATTACAATTCCGATAAAATCTGATAGGAAAATTGGACCATTGAATGTAGCAAAAATAAAAAATAAAAAAAATAAAAAATAAAAAATAAATAAATTAATTAATAAATGAATAAAGAAATAAAAAGAAATAAAAATATGTAAATAATAATTTCAAAAAGTACCAAGGGGGTCCATATCTACTCTTATCTCTCAATTGTGTGTGTGTGTTGTGTGTGTGTGTGTGTGGGGGGGGGGGTTACCAGGGAGATGGGAGGTTAACCGTCCTGTGGTAATTCCTGTGGTACCTGTCTATATACCACACAAAATACCACAGGAATTACCACGGGGGGGGGGGGGGGGGGGGGGTGGGGACACCGGGCACTCACAAAAAGGGTAGGATTACAACTTTATTTATTCATTTTTTGGGGGGGTGGGGTTGTTTGTTTGTTTTTGTTTTTTTTTTGTTTGTTTTTTTTGTTGTTGGATATATCCAAAATTTGATGGCATACAATTTAGGCTTCTTTTTCCTGGGGGAAGGGGTGTATATTATTTATAGGCCTATATAGGTCCTTGTATATCTCCCCCCCCCCCCCCTCATATATTCAGGTTGGGGTGGCCTGTATGAACATCCACCAATAACTTTTTTTTAAAATTATTATTGTTTGATTCGCTCAACCGCTTACCACAGAACACCACATGTATACAATGTGCCTACATTTAAAGGGCCAGCCCTATCCCCGGGCCCTATCAAAATACCGTGGCACCGCCCCTGTACCACAGAACAGAATAGGACCACAAGCAACCATCTGCTTACATTACCACACAAATATATGATAGAGTACCACAGGTTTACCTGTGGTAAGAGATATTCCTGTGGCGTTAACGGTACCACAGGAATACAAAAGATAGCTAACAGTTGACATTACAAGTACGTGGTGTGGTAACATATATTCATGTGTATTTAGGATGTACCACAGGAGTACAACAGGACCACAAGTATACCACAGCCACCACTAGACATTACCACACAAGTATACGATAAATTACCACAGGTGTACCTGTGGTAACATATTCCTGTGGTATTTTGTGTGGTAAAGACAGGTACCACAGGACATTTGAATACCACAGCCACCATTTGACATTACCACACAAGTATACAGCAAAGTACCACAGGTGTACCTGTGGTAAACTTATATTCCTGTGGTATTTTGTGTTGTAGAGACAGGTACCACAGAGAATTACCACAGGATATTTGAATACCACAGCCACCACTTAACATTACCACACAAGTATAAAGCAAAGTACCACAGGTGCACATGTGGTAAACCTCTGATAACAGATATTCCTGTGGCATTATGTGTGGTAAAGACAGGTACCACAGAGAATTACCACAGGATATTTGAATACCACAGCCACCACTTAACATTACCACACAAGTATAAAGCAAAGTACCACAGGTGCACATGTGGTAAACCTCTGATAACAGATATTCCTGTGGCATTATGTGTGGTAAAGACAGGTACCACAGAGAATTACCACAGGACATTTGAATACCACAGCCACCACTTGACATTACCACACAAGTATACAGCATAGTACCACCGGTGTACGTGTGGTAAACCTGTGGTAACAGATATTCCTGTGGCATTATGTGTGGTAAAGACAGGTACCACAGAGAATTACCACAGGACATTTGAATACCACAGCCACCACTTGACATTACCACACAAGTATACAGCAAAGTACAACAGGTGTACCTGTTGTAAACCTGTGGTAACAGATATTCCTGTGGTATTTTGTGTGGTAAAGACAGGTACCACAGAGAATTACCACAGGACATTTGAATACCACAGCCGCTACTTGAAATTACCACACAAGTATACGGCAAAGTACCACAGGTGGGCCTGTGGTAAACCTGTGGTAACAGATATTCCTGTGGTATTTTGTGTGGTAAAGTCAGTTACCACAGAGAATTACCACAGGACATTTTTGTAAGGGCCCATCCGAATGAAATGGAGGAGCGGGCTAATAATGCACTGTGGGTCGCTCAGACCCCACTCTGTCAGATTGAGGGCGGTCGATTTGTTATCTGATAGCTGTTTAAAAAAGGTGAAGTCGGCGGGTCAAATAAAATATTTCCCTTTCGAATCTCAGTCCTAGGTCGCCATTGAATAGGTGATAGTGAATATGAAATTTATTCAAGTGCAACGAAGTGTAAAATGGTAAATTTTAATATTTGTCGTTTTAGAGTTAGAGCGTTAGGGCGTTTAGTTAAAGATTTTTTTAATGTAGAACTTCTGGTTTTTAACAGACGACTTGTAATTAGGGACTATTTCTTACCTGTCAAATAAGGTAATTGTAGCTATGACGATAATGAGCCATTTAGAAGTCATTTTTGTATTTTCCTTTTCCTCGACGGTTGTCCCGTTTGTGACAGCAAATCCTGGGGTAAAAATGATTAGGCAAAATTAATCACAAATTAGAAGAAAAAACACATACAAACAATGATTAACAAGAGTCATCTTTATGAACGGACAGATGTAGATAGGACTTAAAATCTTGAAAAACTAACCAAGGAAAGAAAGAAATGTTGTATCGCATTAAGCGCCCTATATACATACATAATATTCATCCACACTTCCGATACCCCAGTCCAATCCATGCTGTTCATTAAAAACGTACTTTCAACAGTACCAAAGATCGAGTGGCACATGTGACGCCTTGATGAAATACTAAAGAACATTTGAACGCATAGTTAGTGCCTGATCAAATGAATTGAAAGACTTCGACCACCACGCAAGGAAGAAATGTTATAAGTGTGATAACGAGTATACTATATCTTATACCGATAAAGTATGGGCCTACGTCCGAATTAAAAATCTAGTCAAGAACTCGTTCTTCCTCATATACGTTGTAGAGGAAAACTGGCGTGACATTGACTTGCAGTTGAGTTTTTGTAAACAATTCAGTGCTTTCCTTCTACGACGTGATACTTGTATTCCGTATTGTGTTATACTGTTAATTACACTGTTTATGGTAAACATTTCCGATAAACACCGTGTAAAGTTTAGATTTCGTATTAAAAAGAATTCAGCTGTCGTGCATAATGTTTACCGCAAACAAGTTGACTACGTAATAAGAAGATTAATTAGTGATTTAAGTAGGCCAAGTTTGCAAAGTTTGCGAAAAAAGTTTGGAGGAAGATAAAGGGGAACTAATCATAAACAAAACTGGGAATAATCTTGATCAGAAACAACTATACACTTCCAGATAATCGAATTTGTAAACGATGAACTTTTAACCCTGCATCAGTTACAATAGGTATTTTAAAACATGTTCTGAAATTCAACAATAATGATTTTGAAAAATATCTCTGTTTGCCAGGGGGTGGAAAAAAAATTTCTGATTGACTGATTAATTTCTTTATTCATTTTTAAAAATTGATTCCATTTTCGTAGTCAACTATATTAATTTTAAGAATATCTCTCTCTATCAAGCAAGGAGGACAGCGAATTAGGGGGAAAAAAAATTTCTGATTTACTGATTGTGTAAAGGATTTTTTTTTTTTTTTTTTTTTGGGGGGGGGGGGGGGGGGTGGGCGATTAATTCCATTCTCGTTGTCCGAAGATTGACTAAGCCTACGGTGCTTAACAATAAACCCCTGATAAACCAACAATACATAATTATATAAACTGTTTAAACAATGCTTAATGACTCGATGAAGTTCAAATACAAAAATAATAGAAAAACAAATGATCCTAATCCTATCATTTAACACACACCTATATTCCCCTTCTCTGTCTTCCTTTACTAATTCGCTCTCCTATATCCAGACGCGCTTCTTTTACTACATATAGTAAAAACGCTTTATACAACCTGGTTTACTATGAACTGATAGATCAGGTATTGTTTAAAAAATTTTTTTAAATGTTCAAAGTTAAAACGGCAATGTTCAATTTTTAATATCTATTGTTCAAAAAATTGAACATTGTTGTTTAACTTTTTAAACACTTGTTTAAACTTTTAAACAATACCTGATCTATTCATATAGTAAACCAGCTTGTATAAAATTTTTACAAGTTGTTAAATCTTATTTTTACTGTGTATATCATGAAGCAAACTGTATTCTTCCAATATTGCAGTACTTACTAGCATAAACGCGTGAACAGTAACGCCCTCCAGATAGAGACTAGTTGTGAGCGTCGGTTGATATGTATTTTGAAAAGATGATCTCGAGGAAACGAAATAATATCTCTGGGAAAAACACGTACCCCACTTCCTGGCTCCGTACTTATCGCCTCTTCTGCTTTGGTTCTGTGGGAACTGAACAATCCAATTATCGTCACGACTTAGGGAAATAAAAACGTGCCTTGCGAGCGTAGCCTTATAACTTTCAATAAAGAAAACTTTTCAGTGAGTTTCAATGGCATCCTTTAAAATGAACGTGAAGTATGCTCACGTTCTCACGGAGATCGGGTTCTAACATCACAGCAGAGTGCATGACGTCACGTGAACTTGACCCTCTTCGTAAAACAATGCCTCTGATGACCTCAACACCACAGACAGGACGTTCTTTCTAAAACTGTATGGCATCAGTGGCGTAACAGCCGGGGGGGGGGGGGGGGCAGGGGGGGCACTCTGCCCCCCCTGAAGGATTTCAGCGGGAAAATCCACCAAACCACCGGGAAAAAATTTCCCGCCATGCAGACATACTTTGTAAAGAAGAAAATACATTTTAATTATTAATCAGTTAGTAAAAATTCTGAATATATATCTGTCATAAACAATTATCATATTTTAGAATTTCTATTTGAAAATGCTACTGAAAACAAAAAAGTGGTTATTTTTAGCTCGCTCGCTCCGCTCGCTCGTCAAAATCTTAGGATTTCCATCCAGAAATGCGATTAAAATTGAGAAAAGTGGTTATTTTTGGCTCGCTCGCATCGCTCTTTCGTCATATTTTTGGATTTTTATTCGAAAATGCGATTCAAAAGCAAAAGAGTGATTATTTTTAATCCCCCACTCCTCAAATTGGATTTACGCCGATGAGCACTACCGTCCTCCTAAAAATGCAGTCCTAGCTACGCCACAAATTCTAGACATAGACTAGTTACCGGGAAATTTTTAGGCTCTGCCCCCCCCCCCCCTGATAACAGGTACCTGTTACGCCCCTGTATGGCATCATGTTAGTTGCTTTTCATTTCGCGAAAAGTACGTAGAGGTCAATTGACATTTCAGACAGTTTTAGCCTTAATTGTTAACCCGAATCTAAAAAAAAAACATTATTTGGAAGTATCAAACGCAGTGTTAGTATGCCTGATCATGATCACGATCATGACGATAGGAAGAAGATCTGATTAAATTTGGGCTACAGAAGTCAAAGGTCACAGACCATGTAATTATAGGCTTTTTGCACAGTGCATGGTTAGCGCAATAATCCAGGAACAGTTTAAGTTAACCGATCGGAGGCGGCGCTGTCGCATTCATCTTGATTTGGGCACCGTTTCATAAAACCTTTTATCAGTAATAGCTGCCACATTTCTATGACAGGATTGCAAGGATTTCAGTGGCTTATAACAGTTATTGCAATTTGTTGTTGATAACAAGTTTTGGTATGAAACGGGTGTTTGGTTTTGTTTCTGCGGGATTTTTTTTAGAGTGGTCGTTCTTTGAGGTTTTGTCATAGAATAATTGTTTAAACCCTTTTCAAGGCTTTCATATTCTATTGTAGGTTAGCGTCCCCCTTTAAAAAAAAAAATCACTTAACAAAAAGAGCTTAGAAACTTAATATCGGGACTGTCGAGTGTGGAACTGTTTTATTTTAGATAGCCGTTATTTTTCCTAACTGATGTTCAAGAACCATTGTTATGATTCAGAAATAGCTTCGAGTTAGATCTGTTCTATACACTGTAAACATAAGTTAGTCATTGGCGCTTATAAATTAGTCAAAACGACTAATTTAGATTAGTCAAGTCTCAATGACTAATTACCCTCAGTCAAGACTAATGTTAAGTCACAGATGACTAGTTTAGGTTAGTCATTGCTGATGCTTTTGACCAATGTAAACCAGTCATTTGTTAGAGTAAAAGTTTATATTCAAAGTTTCTAATTGCTTCAAAATTATTATCTGGGATTTGAGTTCATACCGAACATGAAATTAATGTCCAGGCATTATTTGTGTGTTTTCAACGGTTTGAAAGAACCATATCAATAAATTGCTTATTAATTAATAAAATCCTAAACAAAATACATCAGTTAGTTTATAATGGCCATTGTTTATACAACAAATATGTTTTGATTAAATATTTAAAAAAATGGTCATTATAAACTAACAGATGTATTTTGTGTAGCATTTTATTAACTAATAAGCAATTTATTGATATGGTTCTTTCAAATCGTTGAAAACACAAAATTTGCCTGGATAAGATTATCGTTGCCGACGTCAATGACTAATGCCTCCGGTCATACGACTAACTTACGGTACGGACGTGCATGTTCACGATGCATTGTGCACCGTGTACTGCGCATGCATCGCGCGCACACGTTGTTCGCGCGCCCTGTTCAAAATTAATTCGGCAACTGTCACTTGTTAGATTCCCGGTAAGATTGTCGTCCAACTGCAACCCCAGCGTTCATCAAAGCCATCAAACGTCATAAAAGTCAAGGCAAAAGGCTCAGAAATGTCATCAACTTCAAGGTAAGTCTGGTTGTCGGTTGACCATCTTTTTTTCTCGAAATTTCCTTTCACTCAAGTCAAGAGAGATTTTTAGTAGGGCGACAACGTAGGCTACTACTACTAGCACGTGTACCTACGGACCCTCGTACACACAACTTAAGTGTAAGCACTGTGCCGCAACAGTCACTGTTTCATGCATGCTTAAAAATCTCAATGAACAGATGTTTCCTAATTCATGTTGAGAGCTCATTGAATGCACACTGCCAGTTCATTCATTCTGCTTCACTGGAACAGGAGTTGTGCTCACAAAACAGTAGAGTATAATAGCATATGCACATGCCTGACATTGCACGGTCCAATTGTAAAGTATTTGGTGGTTTTATGATTTCTTTGCTATAGGGTCTATAGGAAGATGGGCTCCATACATCAAGGAGACAACGCCAACCTCTCCGAATGCAACGACTTCGCAATTTCCATTGATGGAGTTGGCGTTGCCCACTGCACCACACTTTTTGCTGCTGTGGCTGTCTACTTCGCCTCGTTTTATGTTTTCAACCTGGCTTTATCCTTGAAGAAGACGCTGACCTTCATTCAGAAAGTTATCTTGAATATTCAGGATAATATTAAGATCGAGCGTTCTGTGGTCACACTGCTTGAGAGATTTAACAATCTGGAGTAGATCTCCCAGCTAGAAGGATTTGTCTCTAATTTGTTTACTTGAGGAGAATCAAGCATGAACATACTAGTATTTTGATTTTCTCGGGGCCTGATAGAAATAGAACCCATAGAGAGCTACACAAGAGGTTTACCTGCCACAAGGGATATTGACATTAGTTATTTTAGAATATGTCAACGTTTGACTACAAGATTTTCACAGCAGAATCCTTGTAATTTTTACTTGATTCTAGAAAAGTTTTAGCTCAAGTTGAGGACTATCCCCAATCATGTCATTTACCTTTAATGTGTTTAAATTCCAACCAAAGAACAAAACATCGTTTTACGGGTTACTTCTTGCAGGTTATCAGATCATGCAGCTTACAGAATGTTTTTTGTTTGTTTAATTGATTTGAGTGTGGGTAAGTGTAAGAAATGTGACATTCCTCGTGTCTACACGTTTTTGGGGTTTTTTTTGTGTGAATTATGTGGTTTTTTCCTGTTTGGCCGCATTTTTGTCAGGCTTTAAATTTTTTTGGAAGTAAACATATGGCATGATTCCTCGTATGTGGTTTTATGCTGGTTTTGCAAAATTATTGCAAATTCAAGAGATTCTGTTATGTCAGATTTTTTGATATATTTACGTTTTGACTTGATAGTAATTACGTCTTATTCATGTACCTGTGATTTAACACCACAGAACACGACTTTGCATTAGGGATATACCTTGATGAGTAATGAGCTTTAAATGTATTTTTTGTAAATTTCTCTATTTTCTTTATATTTTTGATTTTGGGGGATGCGGGCAACAAACAACATGTTTTCCGTGCTTCAATAGGCCCTATTTTTGTGTACATGTTTTGTCTTCTAGTTTTGCCAACTTCCTGCAAGTTTAAGAGATTTACTGAAGCTGAACTTGTGTACATACATGTATATAAGATGGGTTACTTAAAACAAGGTTTCTGATTGGTCAGATGCCATTGCGTAATTCGTTATATGGCCACCACCGTGCTATATAACGCGTTATAGTAAATAGTGGTAGTAAAATACGAGCTGTGATTGGCTGGATTGGTACCACGTGACCTCCCTTCAAATAGTTATATTGTACATATGTACAATATAACTTTCGATTTTTGGATGGCAAAACCCGTGTTAAATGAATGGGGAGAATATCGATTAATTTGTTTTCAATCGATATATTTGTATATCGATTTCCCAAAGTAGCATTTTTATAATTTCCGATCGCAGATAGAAATACAAATTTACGTGGTTTTGAAGCTCGCCACATAATGGCAATTTCTGGCCATCGCTCCGAGAACAGCATCAAACATTACTCAAGAGTTGGAGAGAGTCAAAAGAGGAGAATGAGTTTAACCATCGCCAGTAACAATGAAGAGACAGCATCATGTTCTTCAACCTCTGACTCTGCCAGAGAGGTACTTAGATCTTCTAAGTTTGTCAGGTTCTCTAGCACTGCCACTACTAGCAACGTTCCTCGATCGCCTGCACCACCACAGGCACATGCACAGTCATCACAACTTGTGGTAAACAGTCAGCCGACTTCCTCCCCTATCAATATCAACTCTTCAGTTTCTTCTAGAATGCACCTCCACTTCAACAATTGTAAGGTCAAAATTGTATGTAATCAAAAATAACTAACTTTCAACATAGGGTCTACTTACTAGACTAGGTCTAGGCCTGTCTAACTGTCTAAGTTAGACCAAGACTTGTGTAAATATTTCTGTCATTCTAAACTTTTGGATTGGAATCTATGGATCTAGACTGTCTATTTGGAGTTCATTATTTTGGAGTTCATTGTTTGGAGTTAATTGTTTGGAGTTCATTCAACTGGCCTAGGAGTTCATCGACTGTTTGGAGTTCATTTGTTGCTACATGTAGTTAGGAGTTCATCGTGTTCAATTGGAATTTCACAAATAAGAAGAACGTATGCCATCTAGATCTAGACTATGGTAAAATCCATGATGGGGGGGGGGGGGGGGGCTTTGATTGAGGGATCTATTTACTATAATAAATAGTGAACGTTCTATCATACAATATTACTGGACTATATGAACTCCAAATATAGAATTATCCCTCGTGCAAGCCTATTTCAACTCGGCCTTCGGCCTCGGTGAAATAAACCTGCACTCGGGATAATTTTATATTTGTCGTACATATAATCCAGTATATTGTACAACAGATTGTACACTATTTATATAATATTGCACACTAATTTGTGTACAAAATCGCATTAAAAAATGTATCGATAACTTACAAATTATCGATAACACGGAGTTCGTTGCACCTTATTGACGGATGTTGCAATGTTCATAGTTTGGTGAGCTCCGATTCCCGTCTTATATAACGCATAGTGCATGCTCATTGTCGTCAAATATACCATAAATTGTGCATCCATAGATAAAGAATGTCTCTATTCTTAAACTATGGATGCACATATTACGGTATATTCAATTCCAGAGCATGCACTATATGACAATATTTAATATACTATTTACTTTGTATTGCCTTTATAAAGGACTTTTATTTTCACTGACCTGTAATTATGGGTTTTACACCTTATTGAGTTGGGGGAAGATGTGCTATTTGGTATTGCTGAACTTTCCAAGATTAACTGAAGCTGAACTTCATATACATTCTATTTCCTGCATTTCTATCTAGTTTTTTGGTACTGTCCTGCATAATGTTCTTGTATTCAAACCTTGATATTACACTGTAACACGTACTTTACCTTGTTTGAATGTACTGCATGCAGTGAAAAGCAACATGATGTCATGTATACATGTACATATTCAAAGCTTCTCCGTATTGTATTAATTTGAAGTGAAGGTGATGATTGTGAATTTCTCATATGTACAGCCCGATTATGTTGAAATAAATCTGTTTTAAACCAAGAAGAGATTTAGCTGCTTCATTTCTTTTGTTTTTACATAAAATGTAGCCTTAGTCATGTGACTAATGTGATTAGTCATGATTTTGAATGACTAATTAGAAAAGTCAGATGACTAACGTTTAGTCATTTCAGACGTTTTTGGATTTAGTCAGATGACTAACTAAAATAAGTCGCATCTGACTAATATTTGGCTTTGCCTGACTAATTAAGTTTAGTCATCTGGGTTGTCTGACTAATTACAATTAGTCATTTCAGACATAGGGCAGGACTAATTTTTATTAGTCAAAATGACTAACTTATGTTTACAGTGTACCTGTTTTTATTTCATTAATGTTTCTACCGAAACTCGTGGTTGATACGGTGACATTTCTTAAATATGCGCTAATAAGAGTCGTCGCTAGGCCTGGCGGGCGTCTTGTGCATTGGGTTTTTGCATACATTTAGTTTTCTTATTTTCTTTTCCTTTTTCATTCATAATAATATTATGAAGGAATAATGATCAAACCTATTACAGTATAGTGTTTGCAACAACAACAATGATATAATTTCTCCCCTCCTCCTAAAATGTGTTCAGCTCCATGGTGTAGAGAGCATTCAGCGCACACTGGTTTAACAAAGACACACCAGTCACTGGCGCAGTGTTGCGCCAGGCAAATAGTATGCCTCAAGTTCAACGGACAACCAGATCGAGACCCATCCTTTAAGAAGTTTACTATGTTTTAGAGTGTGTGAAGGTATGTCATGGTGCGACCGCAGAATTCATCTGTTAATCAATTCGTACCATGACTGCTGTGATCTCGGTAATACGATAAGTTCTGTTTTCCCCATAAGTTCCTTCACATTTTCCTCCACCTAGGAAACAGTCAGGGATAACTCTAAATATTATTGTAAGTTCGATGACAATTTAATAACGCTTCAAAATTCTTTTCCTTTTTCTTCTCTAAAATTGTGAACTCCAACTGATAACTGACATGATATCAGGTTCACATAGTAAGAGAATTTGCTAACATTCTAGTTGATTATATTATTTATCTTTTTATAAAGCTTAATATTTGTATTACGTTGCATGTTAAGCAAAATAAAATTGAATCACCCCCTTCTTCCCCCTTTCTGACCAGCCTTAAATTTGTCTATAAATTTTAATTATGTTATAAAATGAAATGAATATTAATCTGAATATAGCTGGACAAGAGGGGGACAAAAGAAATCATTAATGTAATGTATATATTTTTACATTGTTTTAACCTCTCACATGTCTCAAGTGCTGATGAAATTTAATGGAAGACAAAAATATATGATAAAGCTAATTAACCGTAAATAAAATTATGTAGCATAAAAAATATCAAATATCGAAGAACATGGCGCCCCTTTTTCAATTAGAGAATATCCGGATGAGAAACCAGGAATCCGTTTTACTTGCCCTAAAAATGCATATTGATAGAGAATGCATATGATCAGTTAAGTCAATTCAAATTAACGAAAGTGACTTCCATGAACAATAGCATTGCTGGTGGGGATTTGACTCTTGTTGATGTTGGTTGGATTGGGAAATTTTTGTTTGACTCTAATAGTTAAACTTGTATTTCAAAAGAAAAATCGAGGTGAAACATTGGAATTTTGTTTGACATGAATTATATAACGACATGAGAGCCCCCCCCCCCCCCCACACACATACATATACGCCCGAGCACGCAGTAACAAATTGCCATTGCTCAGTGACAGATCTGCGTAATGTAGTTTTGACAGAGATTAATCGTGCAATTTTCCCTAAAGACGTACAAAATTGCCCTATGCAAGGCAGAAAAACATAAAGAGAGAGAGACAGGGACAGAGACTGCAAGATTAAAGGAAATGAAAGAAAGCTCACAGATGAACGAAAAGAGAGAAAAGGAATTAGGCCTATAAGGAGGCAAAAAGAAGAGTCTATACTTGAAGGTTCAGGAAGAGGTCACGTGATTAAATGATGAAGTGATATAGGATTGAGGCCCGTGTAGAAATAATCAGAAAGACGGACAGAAATGACTTGACACACTGAGAGAAAATGAAATTTATGGAAAAATGGAATTTTGTGGAACGTCTCGCCTTTCCACCGGAGGATGTCCGGCCTTAATTTGACCGTCTAGGTCCAACTTTTCCTCTTTAAAGGTATAGGCTCGTATTCACAAAGGTGTACTAAGTTAAACCATGGTTTAAATCTGTGGCTTAACTATGGGTAGCCAAATGTGACAACTCTGTCTACGCTGTTACATGTTCCTTATGTTTACTAGACTTCTGGTCTCGTGCTTTAATGCAGGTCAAGAAAACTATTACCTATCATTCCCAGGCAGTTTTAAATAGTTGGAGTACCAAAAATTCTGATAAAATGATCATCTACTGTTAGAGATTTGCGTTAGATTTGTGTTAGATTTGGCTATCCATAGTTAGACCACTGATTTAAACCATGGTTTAAGTACACCTTTGTGCATGAATACGGGCCTAAGTGATCAAAAATTCGTCAGATCGTGGCGAGGAAAAATCATTGCAAAATTTGAAACACGTCTCTCCATCTCTCTCTCTCTCTCTCTCTCTCTCTACTTCTCTTTCTATCTCTATCTCGGAGGGAAAAGGGAAAATAGTGTAGAAAACCTGGAATCTGATTCCTAAAAATCTAGTTTGGAAATGACATATTCTTCCTGTACCATTTCATGAATTACATTTACAAGCGGTTGTTAGATTCATTGCACAATAAAATATTATCTTCACACGGTAATTTGTCTATAGATCTTTTGGTCAACGTTATCTAACACAGCCTTAATCATACAAAGCATTTAGCTCAGGAATCGAGATACATACCGGGTTGATTAAGAAACCATAATTCTTATAATTTACAGGGTCTTAGTTTTCCTCGGGCGAGCCGCATTGTAAACAAATATTGGTAATTTGGTTTCTTCTTTGCTATAAGTACAGGCCACCGTCGGGGGCATTGTTCATATACTTCTGAAGAAAATCATAGGGCCTTTAATTTCCTGTCCCTTATCCTTCTGCTCACTTTCTGCCAATTCAATTCTCAGGAAATACCAGGACGGATCGGGTACAGACTGGGAAAATAATATGACAAACATATGTAATTATGACGTCTTGCTACGTCACAATGGCTCTCGAATTGGCAAAAGTATAGTGAATGAAACGGTTCGGGTCATCCGGTCGGGCAACCTGTCTGGATTTTCCAGACGGTTGGTGACTAGCCAATTTTGAAATACAAGGTGTCTAAAAGAATATAGTTTCCAACCTCATTAACCACTGCCATTTATTTAAGAGTAATAATTTTGTAAGAATCTGATGTTAAAAGGTCCAGCTAATGTATACTCTTAATACATACCTTGATGTACGAGTTGATTATGCGGATGATGATGAGGATGATGATGATGATGGTGACGTCGTTGTTGGGTTTTTTTTATGCACATTAACACAATCACAGGCTTTCCACAAGTGTTAATCAGCACAATTATAAGAATCGATCACAAAATGATTTGTAATGTGAATTACAAATTTTAAAGCTTTTGCATAATCACCCATTTCTTGCTCCTGATAATCTTTTTGCATGTAGGCATTTTACTAAGTTCTTTGGCGCATAAAGAGTGAGGGGATGTGTGAAGAGTCGAGTGCATGTAGGCGTTTTACTACCAATTCTTTGGCGCATAAAGAGTGAGGGGATGTGTGAAGAATCGAGTCACAATGACAGATCAAAACAGATGACAGGGGAGGAGAGATGTCGTAGATATAGCTGGTCTAGAGGCTGAATCTCGGGGAGCCAAGAGGATGCAGAACCTTGACATTTCTGAGGCCACCTCCAAAGAGAACCTTGGCAATTCTGAAGTCCACACGACTAGTAAAACATGACGCAACGTTTGACCTGATTAAACTTGAACTTTAAAGAGAAGCACTCTTTAATTTGTTTAAGGCAAATATGATTATAAAAATTCAAATCGTATGTAGGAAGATTTCCCTGTGTTGACTGTTTGTTTTTTGTTTTTTTGAACTTGTATGAGTTTGGAATATACATGTACATGTAATTCAGAAGTTGCAATAATAATTAGCTCATGAATTAGAAACGTCGTATCTTAACCGTGAGATGGCTAAATTTGAAATCAAACTGTACTTTATGGATCATCGCATAGGCAAGTGAATTTAACAAGTTGTTTATTTTTCTGTGCATTGTGTGTCTTTGTATGGGGGCGCGTGTGTTTTCACATGTAGGCAGCATCTTGGCTCATGATTTGGTAACTTTTACAAATGATTTTAGAGTAAGCAAATGCGTTGCGCTATTTGCTTGTAGCGACGATTTTCCTGGAAATATTTGGCATAGTACTATTTTTTCTAGATATTCTGTAGCATCGAAACCTGTCAATGAATTACAAAGGTCAACAGCATTGGCAAACCGACATGTCAACGAATCTTGAAGATTATGCAGACAGACTCTGACAGAGTCATACAAAAAGGTATAGGATAACGAGAATTTCCGATGTTCTCCGATTTAAGGCGACGTAGTCTAACATCACGCATACCCGTTTTCGGTTTGAAGGAGAAAGCTAGTATGTGTGGAAAATCTTCATTTAAACAAATCAAGCAAAATGGTTCAATACGGATTATACATGCATAACAATTCATTGTGGTTTGAAGTTCTGGTACGTGTAATTATTACCATTATTGCATTGTATACTTATCTGTTTATCACATTCATGTCAGGGGCGACGGTGCAGGGGGGGCAGGGGGCGAATGCCCCCTATGATTATTCAAGTGATAAAAAAAAGAAAAATGAGAAGAAAAAGGGGAAAAGAGGAGGAAGAAGAGAGGCCTGGGGCTTGCAACTATATAATACCCCTATTTGTTCATCTAAAACGTCAATAAATTCACCTATGGGTCATCTTCCCCCCCCCCCTGTAAAAATACCCTGGCGCCGCCCTTGATTCATGTATTTCTTATGTTATTAATAATATTTTTATTATTTACTATTATCATTTTGTATCATCATTATCATGATTTTTTTTTATCATTGTAATTGTTATACACCACCACCACTATCATTATTATCATTATCATTGTTATTTTTCATTATCATTATTATTATTATTATCATCATCATCATTATCATCATCCATTACTTCTTGCATTCCCATCCATACTTTTTGCAATGCTTTTTGCTTTTTTCATTATTTCTGTCAAAATCATTCTGATTGAGCCAAAACCTTAGCATACAGGGATTTTTTTCAGATCCAGACGATCACATTTACTCAGCTACGGGTCTGAATTCGGAGGCCTCGTCATTGTGACGTCACAAATGTGGGATTCACCACCCATTTAGTACGCGTGCCACTCTTTGGAACAGCATCTTGTTTATAGTAAACAAGATTGTGACTATTTTCTTGTCGCTCCGTGGGTGAAGAATGATTTCTAAGTCAAGTATATAAGAGGTTGGAATTTCAGCCTTTTCAGCACATCTTCCTTTGCCATCAGCGGATCTTGGAACACAAGGGTTCTGGCTGAAACACATGAACTCTTTTTATTGGAATCATAACTTTTACAGACAAGTTATTAGGGTAAGTTCAATATTTCTTATTTCAATTATATATGTAAATCCTATTTCCTTTAACGATTGCTTCTTTTCCTCATTTTGCCATCTTTTTGTTTGCTTGTTTGTTGTTGTTTTGTTCCTGCGATCTTTTCTGTATAATATTAGAACAGTTTAAAATCATTGGGTTGTTTAAAATATGAAAACTTACCAACTGTTTATGTAAAACATATGGGTTTTCTTTTAGACAACTGTTGGAAGGATCATATTACAACCCAATGATTTTTAAACAACTGTTTTAACAGTGTATTTAATCGCCTTATGATAATATCTTCCTAGTTTGAATATCTTTAATTGCTTTTTCGGCAAAGTATTCATTTCTTACCATTACTTTAATCAAGCCTCCCTTGAAGCTAAAGAAAATACTGTCTCATAATTATTTTATTTCAGCACGTCTTTTCCCTCATATTCCAGTTATTGAGCTCTACTTTTCTTTTTATCGCTGCCTCTGACTTCAACTGTTTTTCCAAGTTGTGTAAATATTTAATGTTCGATTTCTAATCACAGTTATCAATGCTTGCACCTCTTCGTGTCATGACTTTGATCGCCAATTTGCTTCACCCTTTCTTTTAAAACCGATATCAGTGCAGTGTCTCTTTTTTTTCTATATACATGAAGTGATACTTTGAGCTTTTGCTACTGGGAATAACAGATTACACCTGTGCAGAAAAAGTCAAAATCGCAGATGATATTATTGTTAGTATTTTAAATGCACGATAAAAGTTACAACATTGCATAGTCACAAATTACTTTCTCATTGTAAACCTGTTTAATGGCACAACTCAACGACGTCGTTAAAGGCAATTATGACTGTTTATTTCAATCATAACAGGAAGCATCCTTCGGCGTAGACCAATGTACTACATGTATACTTCTGGGCGCTACTTCATGCCTATTTCCTAAATATGAAGAGTGATGCCTCTTCATTTTCCATGCTAACTTTACTGTACAAGAAAGGCAGCTGGATGGGCTTTGTGGTTCGCTGTTTTGTTTGGATCTTTCCTCATTATGCGCAGTATGAAGATAAAAGTGTCTTTTTTTCCTTAAACCAACAACTTCCACGATTTTAGATGTCTAACATTGATGATGAATAGTTTACAAGAATTTGCATACGCGTGAGCGGATTCCGAATGAAATTTTAAGAATGCTACTCAGTCCTAGTCAGTCTCATGGCATGACTTATTCATTTTTTACTTTTATTCATTTATTCATTCATTCATTCATTATTCATTTATCAGTTTTTGTGAATTTTATCTTTCAGAATTACCTCACGATGACGTCGTTGGAAGTATTCATCCTTCTGTTTCTGTCTTGTTTGATAGAGAGGTAAACCTTTGGTCACTTTATTCTGAAAACTATGCATGACTGCACTTATTGATTTGTTATAACTTGATACAGTGAAACCTCGTTATAACGAACACTGTTATAACAAACTATCGTTATAACAAGGTAGTTTTGACGGTCAAACTTCTTTGTATTTAATTTTTTTAGCCCTGATATAATATAACAAGGTTTCGATATAAACTTGAAGAGGTAATTTCCTTGGTCCGGAGGAGTTTGTTATGACGAGGTTCCACTGTAGCTTTATTGTTCATAGGCTGAAAACGCCATAACAACCCAAGGGATTTATGGGGCTCCGCCCCCTGGACCCTTTTGGGTGTGGCACCCCCCCCCCCCCTCCAAAAGACGTTCCAAAGCCCCTGAATTTTAATAGGTTTGGGGATAAATCTCAGGAAAGAGTATAGCCAAAACTAAAGAAACAGAGGCCCAAACTTTTGTAAAAAGCCATACTTGGTGGTAGTTCTGTTTTGTTGTTTTTTCCCGTTTTTTTTTTTAGAGAAGGATCGAGGCTAACCCTGTTACGTTTCAAATCCTACTGCTAAATTCTGCATCTTTGCCAGTCGGGATTTTTGGTCTCGTGTGACTGAGGTCAGGGGCCGAAATTGAAGTGAAATTTGGTTGGGTATATCTTGATGCGACCAACCTACTCGATCAGTCTGTAAGATCACATAATTACTAAGTCCTCGAACCTAGATCTCGAGCAACCCGCGAGGAATTAAAACTTTCCAAACTCTGCATGTCCAGTGCCGCTCACTGTGGTATAACTTACTTCTATAGGCCGCAAAAATGTGGAAATCAAAACCGTTTGTTGAAATCGAACACTTTTACCAATTTGTACATCGCCACATACAGCATTCTGCCCGGCTAATACCAACCTATCACATAGAAAGAAATTTATCCTATTATTAAGTTACGTCTTCTCCCTTGATATCTCACGAACATTTCTATTTATATTACATGTACCCGCTGATCTAACTGCATGGAGCCAATAAAAGTGTCACATTTTACTCCCACTTTCCCAGTGTCCGATAACAGAATTTCGACCTCCAATTTGCTTTAAAGGGTAAGTCCACCCTAGAAGTTTCACTGTTTCAATAAAAGGAGATAAATTTGAACAGCATTTTAAAAAAGAAATGAGCAAAATCGGTCAAAAATAAGAAAATTACACGTCATTTACATTTTCTAGTAAACTACTCTCGGCTCTGCAAATTGGCAACACTGATGACATCATATGCGAGCAGGTCTCCATTCACTTTGCACATGAAATTTCACACTTTCTCAATTTTCTTGAAAGTTACACATTTTCTAACCCCCATAATCAATGTATGTTCAGAAGAATTGCTTTTTACATAACATACTTTGACTATGGGGTAAGAAAATTTGTAACTTCCAAGAAAATTGAGAAAATGTGAAATTTCATGTACAAAGTGAATGGAGACCTGCTCACATATGATGTCATTGAGTGTTGCCAATTTGCAGAGCCGTGAATAATTTACTAGAAAATGTAAATGTGTTCAATTTTCTCATTCTTTGACCGATTTTGCTCGTTTCTTTTTTAAAATGCTGTTCAAATTTATCTCCTTTTATTGAAACAGTGAAATTTCTAGGGTGGACTTTCCCTTTAAATTTGGCCAGACTTTTCCTAGTTGCATATGTTTCTCAAGAGAAATCAAGATAAATCAAGATTTCCCAAAGGCAGTTTTAACACCTGTGATAGTCACACGTATTATAATTATAATTGATATTTTTGCGCTGGCTTGGCTGTCTTATACTACCAGGCACATATGTCCTGACGTATTTTGAAATCTCTGACAATCTTTGACCTTTCACTCACTTTCCTTTGAAAACACTGACATTAAATATCCCATCTTTGTGTCTAATAACAGATGGTAAATATCTGCCCTAACTAGTTCTCTATAAAAGCATCGACTGAATACGTATGATCACATAACGTTCGATAGACGGACATCAAAACATATTCATGTTCGATGTTCAAAACGGAATTTTCTTTCTGGAAAAAAAATGTATTTAACTATAGACAAACGGAGGAGAAAAAAGAAATTCAACTATAAACAAAAGGAGAATAATCATGCTATCGCATCATTTTTTTTTCTCTCCCACAGGTCGGTTTCGTTATCCTGCCCGTGCTGGGCTCACGACATGAACCCGTCAAACCCACGATCCTACCGCGAGACATACTGCAATGACCGCGACCTTACATGCCCTTCCGGGTCAGAGGTCATCAGCGACCACTGTGGATGCTGCAAAGTTTGTTCGCATGTGAGTACCTAATCATAAGAAACCACAACTAATTAGTGCAAGGCCTGGAGAGTTTGGACGAGGTTGGGGGCGGACATTTGTCGACGAGTCTCGATCTGTACGTATAGAGAGTAAACTTACTGAGAAGTGGGTTAAAACCACATGGTTAAAATGATCCTTTGACGTCACAAGAGTGAATTATATGGCCCTTGCTCGAAAATATTTGTGCATGAAATGTTCAACCTGGCTGCAAATGAAGAACTGCTTAAGTATCAAGTTTCTTAAAAGTGTTTTATGATATATAAACCTCATCACATTGTTTCTTAATTGTCGAGACTTCAATTCAAAAAATAAAACAAAAACTTTCAGTGCTTGGCCGACCACACTAACTTTTTCCGATAAATAATTCAAACGTGGTTATTGGACGCCTTTAGAACACTGTGATCCTGTTATTTTATACAACCATTACAAGTTCCAGTTTGTACCGACTTCATGCACTTAAACCAAGTTCATCTCACTGTATTTGCCTCTACAGTTAGAAAACGAAGAGTGCGGAGGGCCTTGGAACGTTCTTGGACGTTGCGCGAAGGGCTATGAATGCATCGATCCAAAGACCCTTGGACCCATCAAAAGCACCGTCGTCGGTAACATACCTATGGGTACTTGCAAGAAGATCAAACTACCTGGTGAAGAACACACGCCCTCTACGCCGGGTCCGCGTCGATCACGACCAATCTTTCCTCCAGGATTTTCCTTGATGGACTTCTTTGGACCGATGGGTCCACCGGGGCCTTTCAACCAGGAAAAGCTGCCGCGCAAGGACAAGAAGACCAAGAAAGCCAGGAAAGACAAGAAGTCGAAGAAGGATTTGAAGAAGAAAAGCAAGAAGCAGAAGAAGGATAGGAGGGTAAAGAAAGAGAAAGTGGCAAGAAAGGAGGATTGGCGAAAGGTTAGCAAGGAAGTTAGTAATGAAATTCCCAAGTTCTAAAGACGCGGGTCTGTTGAACAGATAATTTCATCAAGCAGGGTATATGCATTAAAGTATTCTACATTATCAGTCTGAACCTGTTATTGTGTCTAATACAAAGTAAACACGGCATTGCTAGGCTTCACTTCGAATTGTCAGTTATAACTGTATGTGTGCCTAGCTATTTCAAGCAAGTTTTGTACCGTTCATTTTGCAGTACGAATTCGTGTTTTTACAGAGCGTCCAATTAAAGGCTGCGCGGCAAGACATTTAGAGGACACTACACAGACTTACGAACATGGACGGACTGCCGATGGACTGCTGACGGACCTCTCAGTATCCAGTGAGGTTTACTGTACTTTGTCTAGAGGCGTGTGTACGCATTTGCCATATTTCTGAATGCCAGAAGACTGCGGATGTAGACCGAGGTTTCCTTAGGCTCAGTGGCGTAGCTAGGATTGCATTAAAGAGGGAGGGGCGGTAGTGATCTTGCGAAGCGTGCGAATCACTTACTGAGCGCGCGAAGCGCGCTCCCCAGGGGGGGGGGGGGGGAGCTCCGATGTTTCTTTGTCATTGTTCCTTGTCTCCTCCCGCTCTTCTTACGTTCTCTTACTCTTTTTTTTTTCTTACTCACGCTTTTTTTCTTCTTTTTTCTTTCTTTCTTCTTCTTCTTTTTTTTTTGCGTGGGAGGGGGAAGGCGCCCCCATCGCCCCCTGGCTACGCGCCTGGTTTGGCTCGTTAACGGTTTTTTGAAGTCCATTTTAGCACGTCTCGCAATGCATGGCGGGATCCTTCTTTGGTCTCTAAGTCTTAATTGTCTTCAGATATTTCGAAATTTCTACATGTAGGCTACAAAATGGCGGCAAGTAATTACCCCGTCCGAAATTCTGAAATGTCGTGCTGCACAGACTTTAAAACCATTCTTTGACGTAACATTATATGAACACATTCATGAAGCCTTGTCTACAAAGAGTATTTTCGAAATGCGTTGATAACCTACTGATTCTAGTCGATTGTGTACTTCAGTGATGCCCCAGTCACATGGAGTCACTGACGTTGAGTTACGTCCGTCGCCTCCGTCCATTTTGCATGCATTTGTATACAGCATAATTTTTCGCAATTAGACGCAACGCCGGACGCCGAGCACTATGTGACTGGGCCATAACGGCAATAATCTTTGTACGTAGTGAAAAAGGCAGAAAGGGTCGCGGACCAGGAAAATATTTGCCAGGCTTTGTTGTTCTCGTTCATTTTGCTTCGCAGCTACATCATGACATTGTATGGTATCGTTATAAAGTACCAACATTCGTGCTCAAATCATATATGTGGTTATTATTGTGTGTGAGGCTATCCTGTATATCCTGCAAAATTTATTGTAGATGTACCATGGTCATGCTCATTGACATACTGGTTGTTTAAATTTAAAAAAAAAAAAAAAAAGGAAAAACTCAACTTTGAATAGTTCCTGTCAATAGAATATGTATTTCCCGGCACTGAATTTTATTTCGTATCAAAGAGTAATTCATATGCTTTCTAATGGTAACTTGTTTTTGGTTTCTATGGTCACGCATCACTGAACCCCACTGCTTCAAAATGTTGTGCAGAATCCCTGTGGGTGCGCTTTCTTGTAAAACTTATTGGCAGGGTTTGAGTTGAATGGCTTTGGCAACTGTCTTTGTCGCTCTCCGTAGCCATTCGTCAGTGGTTTTTTTTTTAATTATTATTTTTGAAATATTTTTTTTAATTAATGCCCATTATTATTGAATTTACACCTTAACAGAGTCTTATGCGTGACCCTGAACACCTAAACATGTTATCAAAGAAAGGACATATGGATTACTCTTTCATAATTATGATAAATTCAATAGCGGTAAATACATGATTCTGGATTTTTTCAAAGCTGGGTTTCCTTTTTTTTAAAACACCCTGTACATGCATTACCTCTTATATGCGCAACTCTATATGCTATGTCGTATATTGAGTATAATGTTATATTCCAAAATGATATCTTTTTAATGAGAAAAGGTCACCGTACAGCTGCCCTGCTATTGATAATCAAGAGTTTCAATATAACGTATAGTGCACCTCTAAGTAAAATTTTTGTGTCCGTAATAACTATTCCTAAGTTCTGGGGAGCGTTTCATGAAGTGTCATGTCGGTGAATTTTACTGACAAAATTTGCTCTCAGCCAGTCCGATGCAAGGGTATCAGTAGCTTACAACAGTAACTGTTGTCAGTAAAAATCACTTACAACACACTTCATGAAACGCTCCCTGGACCCCAATTTCAGGGGAACGAGGAATTCAATTCTGTATAGGAGCACATGTTTATATTTTGGGCATTCGCAGGGGGCGGCGCTTTGGGGGGGGGGGGTGGCCGCCCGTATCATTTTTCAAGCGATCAAAGAAAAAGAAGAAGAAGAAGAAGGAGAAGAAGAAGAAGAAAAAGAAGAAGAAGAAGAAGAAGAAGAAGAAGAAAGAATGGTATGGAGGAAGAGAGGGCACCAGGATCATAATAACTATGTTTATTCGCTCCAACACGACGCGTCATCTTGCCCCCCCCCCCCCCTTTAAAAATACCTTGGCGCCGCCCCTGGGCATGCGAAAGTTATTTGCAAGTCATACACACTAAGAAAAAAAGGTTCAAGTTTGCACCCTAAATTCAACACTGGCAGCACCTTTTTGGGCGCAGTCTTGCACCTTACATGAAAAAGGTGTTTAAAAAAAATGCATCTTTAAGGGTGCAGAAATGTTTGCATTCAAAAGGGTGCAAATTTGCACCTTCCCTAAAGGATACAACTTTGCACCCTTTAGGCTGCAAAATGTAGCTAACTGCACCGTTATAGGTGCAAAAAACTTCTTAATTCAAGGAACAAAGTTGAACCCAAAAAGGAGCTCCCAGTGTTGCATTTTGAAGGGTGCAAAATTGAAACTTTTTTCTTATCGTGTATATCTTAGTCGGTTCTGTTACTGGATAAAGTTGTAGACTTTCATGATGTAGAGAAAGACCCTTTTTGAAGGGAAAGGGGCTTTCATATTCGAATATCCTTCTAGCTGATCCTTGACAGCATACTGTACAGTACTTCCCTTTCAGATTAAGATTTTACGTGATGTAATTTTCGGCAGATTGAAAAAAGAGAGCCTCAAAGAGAGAAAAAAGAGAGAGCCTCAAATCCTTGAAAATTTTGATTGATTTTTCTTGACATGTGGTTTAAGTGTTTTTTCTCATCTGTGTGTTTGTTTTTTAAATATCATAAAGTGTATAAAACGATAAATACACTGCTAAAAGCAAAGAGTGTCCTCTTATATAGTTAGAGATTATGAACATTCGTGTGGCGAAATGATTTCTATCAACGATTTAAAATCGATGTGTCCATGCGCCGAATTGCTAGACCTCAGTTGATTAATTGATATCATTTAGTCAGTGCTGAAAAATCCTTATTTCATTTACATATTTATTTATTGATGAATGATATTGTTATCACATGAGAGTTTGGTAAACATGATATACTTGCTCAGATTCTGATGACTCAGGCTAAATCTCATCTTTATAGTAATGAATATTAGGGCAATTGAAATCGATTTCTTGTTTCCTATCAGAATATTTCGAAATGGGGAAGAGGGATTCCCTTTTATTTCACTCTTAGAAAAATGTGCCAATTAAAATCCAAGTTTCTCCCGTATTTAGAACCTCAAGAAAAAGAGGTTCTAAAAAGGATTCTTTATATTTTTAAGAAACCCCAGAGGTTCCTTGTATAGTCAGTAATGATTCTAAAGACCTCTTTATATGCTAGTAATGGTTCTTTGAAGAATGGTTCTTTTGAAGAACATTTAAAGGTTCCAAATACAGGACAAGACAAAGATTCTTATCAGCACAGTTTTTTCTAAGAGGACGGTGTTGATTTTTTCAGCTTTATTTAAAGTACTGGAGAGGTAAAAACAATGAAAAAAAGGAAGATATTACTGATCATTTGTCACCTCATTTTCCAGATGTATACGCAGGTTCATGCTACATTCATTTCATGTTACATCATCAGTAAGAAATAAAGAAATTGAGGCGGATCGAAAATAGGAAAGAGGAAAAGAAGATAGAATTTATTTTCATTTGGCCTTCTTCTTAGGTACCTCTGATGGTAACGTCAGCTCTATAAATCGGAATAACAATTCACTCTTTGAAGAACAGGCGAGCATTTCCTGAAATGTCTTGTCAGTGATTTTTACTGACAAATTTGCTCTCATCAAATCAGATGCAAGGATTTTAGTAGCTTATAACCGTTGTCAGTAAAAAAAAAATCACTGACAAGACACTTCATGAAACGCTCCCCAGGGCATTTTGGAGTAGAAATTTAAACTCAGAATATTTAGAACGACGAAGTTCGTATCTCTGCACACAGGTGGTTACGACTTGATTTTCTTGTTGTAAATACACTGAAATCCGCCGTTAAGCCTAAAAAACTACCTCTAGATATTGTTTGATATAATTTTTCTATGACAAAAACAAAAAAGTTGATGATAAAGTTATTACTGCATTTTCTGCTAAAGAATTGATGTTTATAAACCCCGAAAATATCAAAACTTGAAGCCATGCAAATTTTAATTATATAACAGACGCAGGAAGCACACAATAGTTATATTTGTACTTTTGTTTCGGTAAACCTGGGTTTTTTTTTTTTCCAAGAGAGATAGAAATTATTATATAAGGGCGGGCCAAGATATTCGTTGAATTGATTTAAGGCTCTATAAGAGGTCCCCCCCCCCCCCATCTAAATGAAAATATTCGGAGATCCGGGAATAAGAATTAAGGCACATGTTTAGGAAAATGGACCCATCTCTCTTCAAGCTAGTTTAAGAAATAGTAAAAATATTTTTCTTTTACTTTAATAGTCAGTGTTTCTTCGTTGATAGAAGGAAAAATCACAGTACCCTCTTAGCCAGATTGGCTATGACATCCATTACATTTCTAATGTTGTCATAAGTATGTTCTTAAGTTGGTATCTTATAAAATTTATACTTCAGTGTTTGTAATAATGTCTTTACATGACGTTCATGTACTGTATAAATTCAGTATTATATACTTTGTGCACTATTGTTTATTCAATAAAGTTATAAAAGTAAGTCATTTCGGGTTCGTCTCTGTTTTATCTGACATATTTCTTTGACATTTGAGATTATATATTTCTACAATTCTAGAAAATCTGTAATTCCTCTTGGCAGTCTTTTTCTGCTATACAAATGGAATAGTACTCTTATGTATGGGATATTTTTAGGAAAAAAACCTTATCACAAAATGAAATCCAAAGTCACGGGTGGCGTATTTTCAATTTCAATTCAATTCACTTTATTCACTTCCATTAAAAAAAAAGTATATAAAATACATAAACATTGCAATAGATGTAAAAGGAAAGAATACGATCATAAAACAATACAAAAAATTAAAATGTAGTGGACGTAGGAGATCGGCAAAGGCCAAAGACCTGTCGAGGCCGATCCCCTGTGAGTGTCATGTCGGTATGTGAATGTGCGTGTGAGTGTGCTGCGAATGGTTTGGGTAAAAGTGGTCACGATGTAAATTGTTATTTGAGGCAAATAATATTAGAGCTTCAAAATTAATCTAGATTATTCGTAAAATGGTTTTATCAGCTCAATGACAAAGTTAATCATTCATGCAGTTAGACAATAGTCTCTCAAGAGTAAGGGTGGAGACGGAGTGTGGCCGATTCCCTCCCACTTCGTTTGAAGACCCTGAAAAAGGACAGTGCCTCGAATACACACACTCTAAAAATATTGGGTAAAATGTGTCATGAGGGTAATTATGTATCCAACCAACTTTGGGCATTTCTTTGGGCATTTCTTTTTATCCAATTTGATGGAAATTTTGCCCATTCTAAAGTAATTACTGCTTATTTTTACCCTAACTGGGCAGTATGTTTCCCGCACTGGGTAAAAATATTGCCCAAAATTGGTTGGATACATAATTACTCTCGTGCTGGTTAAATATTTCCCTAATATTTTCTTACAGTGTAGCAAGCACACTTCGGATGGATGCACTGCCCCTCCCCCCCCCCCCCCCCCCCCCCCCCCGTTGTTCATTTCTTGATACGATAATGCCCTCACGGGGTGAACAATTATGATGTCAGGTTTTATTTCAAATCATCTTTTAAATCCAAGGTATCACTGCAGAAACAATGTAAAGTCACAGGACTGAAATGTGATGAACTAAACAACACGGTGCTCAACGATTCAGGGTGCGTTATTTATAAAAGTATTATTCATAGATCTTGCAGTAATAAATACAGCGACTAAGCATGCTAAGGGTATAATCGAAGAAATTGGTCATGACTATTCCTATATTATATAAGTTATCTAGACTCTTCGTAGTTTAATATCGTAGGAATTATGATTGACAATGTTTGTGTCTACAAATGACAGTGTAAGTGTGACATCTCTGTGACTCATCGTCTTTCCATTTCCGACTGTCTAAAGACCTCAAGATGTCAGTCTGGCGAAGGGAAACGATGGAGATTATACTGAGATTGGCTCCTTAACGGCCTCCTTCATACATACATGCAATGAACCGCCTCTAAAACCCTTAGCTGCAAAGAGAGCAAGATGCAACCGTATGGTGCGTGTCAATCACAGAAATTTAAGATATAGCTAGACGGAAAGCAGCACGCACGGAAAGCAGCACGCGAATGGGATTAGGCTCCGCCCATTTTCATCCATTATATTAGAAGACGAAATAAGCACCCTAGCTGAATTTGACTGGATATTTAGCGTCATGTCCCACAGATACATGCTGAACCAGTTCCTTGCTTTGGTACATTATTATAACTCCTTTTTTATATAGAATTTTCCATTCATTAGATGATATTATGTTTGTATGCTTGTTTTGGAGTTACTTTTCATTCTTCATCTTTATTTTGGTGTGCCCGTTTGTTCATTTGTTCGTTTTTTTTTTTTTTTGTTTATAGTCGCAGCTCTTTTCTCTCATGGCTTTTGTGTCATATGAATATAAACGAGTCTGGGATATGGTCCCGCGAGTAGGCATTTTAACCCATTCGTGACAGAGGTCCACATTTTGTGGTTTGCCTAATATCTTTTGATGCAAAGCCCTAAAAATCATACCAAATACATGAGCAGAAAGAGCAAAAAATTCTACACAAACTGTGCCCATTTTGGTTGCGTCAATATTTGTTGTTTGATGCTGAAAATTTTTTAAAGGAAAATAAGCATTAAAATCCTTAAATTGGCAATGTGATAGAAAGTTTAAAATCACCGTTTTCCCCTGTAAATTGGCAACTTTTTGACTTCTCATCATAATTTCTGTCAATTTATATTCATTTCAAATACATGACGTTTTATAAGAAAAATGTAGCAATAAAATAGAAATGTTGGTGTTGCCAGTTTGAAGAATAAAAACTGATAAATTAGGCTTTAAATAATTCCTGTCATGAATGGGTTAATAATCACCCAAGATTGTTCTTGAGCTTGAGTCCCTATGATGTGACAATAGGTTATGTGTTGCAAACAAGAATTGCAAACGTAAAGATTCGACAATGCAATACGGTGTGTTAAATGGATACATGGAAGAAAGCGGGGGCGAAGATGGGAAGAACCCGGGGGAAGAACCCATCTCTTTTTTAAATATAAATCTATTCTGACTGCTATCCAGCTTACAGCGTCGCGAAACCTACACTGGAACTGATGATAAAAGGAATATTTCCGGCCTCTGATATTTGATATCGTATTCAAAGTTGATGTCAGGTTTATTCCAACAAAAGGCCTTTTAAAATGAAGATAAAATGATATACTCGATCCCCCTCCCCCTCCTCTCTCTCTCTCTCTCTCTCTATTTATCTCTGTCTCTGTATGTCATTTTTTATCCATGTTTTGCCACTTTCGTTTTTAATGCACGTTTGCTATAAAGTTGAACCAAAATGCATATTAAAAAAGCAAAAGTAGACAATAGTGTTAAATTTGCAATACAAATTTATTTCTAATCTCCATTTTAACACAATTCATACAGTATCATTGATCAAGGTACTTCAGAATAAAGTTGATTTGAAAATAATATTTCATAATTATTATACACATTAATTTCAACACCAACTAATACTGCATTGTCTTATTTTCTTATGATATAAAGGTTACCTCTTCCCTTTCCTTTAACTGTGCGGAACATCTATCATCTTTTATTCATTTATTTACTTTTTTTTCTTTCTGATTTTTCTGTATCTATTCATTTTCCACACAACCTTATATTCTCTGCCATCTTTATTTCTCAACATGTAGAACCCCAAGACAGTGTCTTACTTCATTGATAATTATATCAACTATACTCTACCAAATTATTTTTTTTTCAAGAGAGGCTTGTCATTACAAGCTTCGCTTTATTAATAATAAACTCCTCGTTTTCATATGTAATATAGTGATGTTCAGACTGTTATCAGGGTTACATTTATTCACTTTATTCCATATTCAACTCTTTCCATCTCACATATTGATCGAGTCTATATTAATTGATTAATTGATCCGTATAATTTAAAAAATTCAAACAAGTGAAAAAAATATAGAACGCGAGAAATTGCAAAAGTCAATAATTAAAGCATCCATACCATTAATCTGCATATATATGCCTATTTGCACATTCATCTGATGCTTATTCTATAAGTCCAAGAACACTGCATTTAAACAAATTTTGACCTCATGATATAACCATGGCATATTCTATATTCAATAAAATTATGTACTAAATGAATTTAAATAAACGATCCAAATTTAAAGCAATTCCAATTTGACGAAGCAAAGTAAAGCTATTTTCAAAAAGACGAAACATTTCATTATCTGCCTGAAACATATTCAAATGCTCAGTGACTTTTATTGAGTTCTTGCGACAGCTTTGCAGACAAGGTAGTAATGCCTTATCTCTTCTGGTAAAAATTCACATAGTATTTAATCAAATCAGGACACCTCACCTACAAACTGCGATTATTGCACAACCTCCAGCCATATCCGCCCACATAGTTGTATATGGTTATGTTTCCATGCATGTTATAATTACATTATATCTGAATAAATTCCGTTTCCAAGAGTTCAATAATTTATTTTTTCATTTAAAAACCCTTCAAATTTTGAAGAAAAAAAAATCAACCATACATAAGTACAAACATACTTTTTGTACACTAACAGGTTACGTTTACATAAGTTGAAATATAAAACAAAGTCAATCTACAAAAGAATATACAGTATAAGGTGATATGGAAATGTCCAACTATGTCCATCAGAGTTTCTCTTGCGGGATATCTATCTTCAGTGTGTCCATCAAAAGTCCACATTATCAACACCAACGGTTGAAATAAAGCTTGCATGCCTGTAGATGGTCAATGACCGCGTTACTCTTCGTCAATAAATGGCGCATTGTGTGAAGTTTCTTCGATGCGTCAATCGATGAAGCGTCTTAGGCGAGCTTGGGATCAAGACAAATTCCAACCTGGCCAGTGCTAGTGACGACGAAGTTACCGTTCTCGTCGAAACAAGCTAGCCCCTCGGAACATACCCCGAATACCCTCCATGGCCCTCCGCACTCCTCCCCTGAGCCCTGTAGGGCAGAAGAACAGTGGGGAAACAAGAGTTATGTCAATAAGATTGTCTTTGATGGAAAGGAAAAGAGCTATGAAGCTGAATATCAGAAATCCTGGTTGTTTCAAATGGTCTCGAAATAAGGGCTCTCCGCTTTCTCTCTCTCTCTGTTCTGGGTAAGAAGCCAAAACAACAGAGTAAAGGAAGAGAATGAACTGCCCTTTTAGATGATGGTGAACAGTCTCTGAAAACAGTATTGATCAGTGTTGATGGTCCAAGCCTGAAGTAGAAAATGAATACAGAAATGTTTCTGGACTCTCCCCAGCATCAAGGATAGTCTGAGAACAGTGTCCCAGTGACTGTTTAAAACACTTATCCAGTAAGGTCCCTTTTTTCCTCATGCAAGGAATGATGCCGGTTGAGTCAAGCAGTTGAACTCGCAAATATCCATTCAAATGGCAAAGTTTTGGCGCCGGAACGAGGAAAGTCTGTGAACAGTATCAAGAGTGTGAACAGAAGGCCCTGGGTCACGATCGCAAGTTCTCTGTCTCATTGCGTCATCCGAAGTCAATAAGTCTTGTCCCCAAAACAGTCTGTCAGTTGCATTTTCCAGAAAAAAAAAGTCTGTCAACGTTTCAGAATGCTTTTTCCTTTGCCTCTATATTTACATTCCAACCTGAAGTATTCTGCAGAGCAACCGTACATTCAAAGTTACTTGGCAAATGTTTTAAGTCCTGTCAAATTTTTCCCTCTACTATAATAGCAATCCAGTAACAGAAAGTTTGTCCGTTACAAATCGGTTTGTCAACGTTTTTGAAGTGCTATCCTAATGATTTCACCTTTCTTCGTAATTGTACATGAGCAAGCCAGTCAAGCAGGATTATATCATGTCCTAATTTTGCTCGGCGTCTGCCGTCGTAATCCTAGTGTCTGTCTTTTACTTAAAGTTAGTTGGTCAATTTTGTCCTGTCCAAGTATTTGGCTTCTAATTGCAACCCAACATTTTCTTTTAAAGTCAATAAAAATTACTGGACACCATGACGTGTGTCTCGATTTGTTTTCGCGGTTGGGGAATGATTGGTGCCGAATATCCCAGGCGAAGGAGTGAAGCAGAGGAAGAGGGAGCAAATTGGGGAAGGGTGTGGGGTGTGGGGTGGGGTATCCCGCCCCCATGACTTGGACTTTCAAAATTACCCTCAGTAAAGAATCACATTTCAGAGCATTTGAGAGTGGTTTATAGGAATTACTGACGTGCTAAATTCCAAAATTTTCTTTGAATTTTTGGATTCGGTCATTATGTCATTTTTGACGGTGAATTTTTATTTTTATTTTTTTTTTATTTATTTATTTATTTATTTATTTAATTTTTTTTTTTTTTTTTTTTTTTGGGGGGGGGATAATACAGGCTATCTCTCCACGATCCCTCATACCCCCCCCCCCCCCCGATCGACAGCCATGCTTAAGCGAGTGTCGTGCCCAATGGTTGGAAGATGTAAAGAAAACGGGCAATATTTAGCAACTGGGCAATGGAAAGCCTGAAACCAGGTAGCTTTCCCAGGAAAATCCGGAAACCCTGTAAAAATTTTGAGTCATAATTATGCTTTGACTTGGATCCTAAAAGAAACATTCAAATTACACACAACATAACCACACATTTTAAAACAATGTTCCTGAGTCAGCAGAAAATAAGAGGTAGTTAACAGGCTCGATCTGCCTTAAATTCTAATTTTTACGATGTGTCAGGACATCAATTGAATCTTCACATGAGGCTATGTATAACTGTACGTAATGTACTTGTGCACAACTGCGACATATTCAGGTTATCAAAACAAAAACAAAGGCAGAATTACTTTAAGAAATATCAAGCTTTTGACAGAATAGTTTCTTTTAATTGATATAAAAGGTGCTGACGATGGAATTATAATATGACTTAATCAAAAAGGCAAAAAGCCTTACATTCGTCCTAAATGAGGAATGATTAAGATTAATCTTTAAAAGTTTTTTAAAATGTTTAGCTATGAACTCTGCAAAACAAAAAAACAAAACCAAAAAGTCAGAAGAAGCTTGGGGCTGGTTTAGGGATTCTTGAAATTTGTACAAAATATTTCCATTTTATTTTGTTAATTCATTAGTCTTTTCAGTTATTTGTCATGTATGTTTATTCATGCGTTTATACTTCCATATTTGCTACTTATTTTTGCTATTTATTATTCATTTATTTATCAATTCGTTGCTTAATTTCATCATCTATTGTTCTGTTCGCATGTTTTGAATAGAATTATATTACGCTATGTCTTATTGTACCTGTTTCTAAGAATCTTGCTGCGTCATCGTTGTGTCTTTATGTACACTGTCCGTCAAGTAGTTGGACCTTAGTCAGTGTCACCTACCAGTAATAAGTCCAGGGATAGTTGTAGTAAGGGGTCTCGGTCCTCCAAGTAGGTCTAGGTCTATGGCAACTCCCGGCTTTCGTTCCAAACGGATTCATGACGTTTGTGGTGAGGACGTTTCCAGTCACTTTGTCCTGACATTCAAGTCCTGGAGAACAGGTCCCATAGACCTTCCAGGGTCCTCCACAGTCCTCGTTCTCTCCCTGGAGGTCAAAGGTTAAAGGTCATATATCAAAGGTTAAAGATGAAAGTGTTTTATGTACAAATAGTATATCCATTTCCTCTGTAAAATGCAGGAGTCTAAGTGGTTCGCCAAGAAGATATACATAAAGATTCTGTGTCAGCATGCTAACAAAATGTTAGTCATCTTCACCTACACTCCAACTCATCACCTACACGCGCACACGCACACAGACCCGCGCACCCACACAAACACACATAGAAGCCGGGCCGCGGAACGATTTTTTGAATGGGGGGGGGGGGAGGGGGGGCTGACACCCAAACAGGCGGATTCCAGGGACTGTAGGGCCCCTGGCCGAGGTTCAGGGGAAGCCCTTGGGGTTTTATGGTTTTGCAAGTCTATGAAAATAAGCAATTTACAATTTAGATATTAGGTTTTTACAATTAATAGGGATTTTTGTTGTTTTTCTTTTGTTTATCCGAAATCGTGGGGGAGGGTTGCAGCCCCTACCCCCCCCCCCCCCCCCCCCGCTTCCGCGGTCCTTGATAAACAAGCAAACAAAAAGCGGTAACGGGATGATAAGGAGAACGGTTGCTGCTGCTACAGGGAGCGCAAAGGCTTTTGAGGGCAAAGGGAAATAGGTCTGAAAATTAACGTTTTTCCCCTTCTATTATACTGTGTGTCTTTGCAGAAATTATTTCCAACAGAAATGATATTTACAGCATGAAGGAAATTCAAGTATCAGAGAAAGTAATGACCGAAAATAATTAGATGAATCGACAACAGAATTAATTTCTCTTGCGGCATATTTTATTTTTCTATTCAGCGAAGTCAACTTCCGCGGCTTCAGAAGCTGGTAGAATCATAATGTGAAGGTGATTAAAAAGATCCGAGAACATGTAATCGTTTTAATTCCACGCGGTTACGTTTTGGGATTAATTGCAGAAATCATGATAATGAAATTTTGTTTCATACTAGTGACTTATATTTTCATCGTGCGGTTAAAAAAATTCAAAAATAAATAAAGTGTATTGGATTATCATCCGTCAGCATAATTTTATCAACAATGTCGTCGTCACAGACATGTCAACAACCTGAGAAGTACATTAAGGCCTAATGATTCGTCGGAAAATTCTTGTCGATATTGTGATAACTGGAACATTACAGAAATAGTGTACCCTTTTTTTAAAAAAATAGGGAACCGGGCTTGTAACCATAAATACATTTCTTTTTTCCCCCTGAAACTCCTGCCCCGCCCCCTCCCTATTCCAATCCCGGATACATCGGATTATCAGTCGAGTTTGTGGAACTGAGCCTTACCTGTGAGCACACCTGACAGCACCCGCAGGCGTCGGGCACTGGATCCTTGCCTGGTGGGCATTTTGGAGGTTGTTTATGGGGACATATTGGCTTTTTCCAACAGGGGCAGCTCAGACCATGGCAGCTAATTAACAAGATAAACAGAAAAGAAATTCAAAACATTTCAAGGCCGTATGCAGGGGGGAGGGGGCAGAGGTGGCGTACGCCCCATACTTTAAAAAAAAAACCAAGACATGCACACTTAAGTATCAATATGCATATAGCGCATCACTTTATTTGATAGACGATAAAACAGCAATGTAGATAATATGCCTTGCTCAAGTGCCGTGCCGGGGATCGAACCCCGGACCTTTGCGTCTCCAGTCAAGTACCTGAAACCACTCGACCACGCCCCATACTTCCCTCCTCCCCCCAATAATTCATCGAATATGAAATTATAGGCAGTGTGTATTGAATTGAATTGAATTGAATTGAATTTATTTTCATACTTCACAAGATAACAAAATAATAGCATAATACAAGAAATACATTTGGTTACATAGAAAAATACAAAGATAATGGCAGTAAATAAAGTGAAATATGAAGGAACCTGCATGAAAAGCAGAGCTTGTAGTGTCTGCAGGTTCCTTAAAGTAATTATGAAGTTCGTAAGGAGATCGGACACTAGAGAATAATTAGACTACAAAGGAAAAGCCAAACATTAGCACAAATTCAAGGGGTAAAGAATTAGAGGAAAAGTGGACAATGTGAAATATAGGAGGGGGATGAGCGAAGAATGAAAAAAATAAATAATAAAAAACTATACCGCATTATACCTTTAAAAAGGTACAAATCAAATACATTACATATATTCAGCCAGTGCGTCTTAACGGTGTCCATAACTGGACAAAAGAAATGATTTCAGTTTACATTTAAACATACTTAGAGATAAACAGCTAGTTATTTCGCTTGGAAGATTATTCCAAAGCCTTGGTCCTTCGAATACAATTGTTCTTTGAGCAAATAACGTGCGAGTACGTGGAAGGTGAAATGAGTCCCTTTGGCGGGTAGGGTAAGAATGGATGAGGTTGTTTCTTTGAAACAAGGAAGAAAACATTTCCGGTAATCATCTTTTGAGAGTTGAAACATGAATGTACCCAAATGAAATTCGTAAAGATCATGAATTTTCAGGATTTTATTTTTTATAAATAATGGATTTGTGTGTGCATAAAAGTCAGATTGGTTAATTACCCTAATTGCCCGTTTTTGTAGTTTGAATAACATTTCTAATACAGTCTTGTTTGTATTACCCCAAGCCAATATACCATAATTTAATCGTGATGAAATGAGAGTCATATATAAGTTTAATAGTATATAATCAGGGAAAAAGAATTTTAGCTTGCTTAAAATACCAATACTCCTAGAAGTCAATTTACTCAAGTAATTAATGTGACACTTCCAAGACAAATCATGATCAATATAGAGCCCAAGAAATTTGGTGGAATCAACCTGTAATAAATTTACATTATCCATGACTACTTGACCAGGTATTAGGGCTAATATGAGGAATTGTGAAAATTCAATCATTCACCAAATTGCACTCAGTGGTCAGAAACAATAATATACAAAAATACTCAAATGTATGCACAAAATTGCACCATTTTATGACAGCATTAACTGCGGCAAAAGTACCACACCCACCCCTGGGTTGCTTCACTCCCTTCTCGCAACTCTGGATCTTGCCACCTCTTCGTTATTTTCAAAAGTGGTATAAACTTATGGTTTGATATTTTATTTGTTTCTTTTACCTAATTCATTTCCACTCATTCATTCATCATTTATTGCATAAACTTTTGTTCTCTCTGTATGAAAACTGGGAGAGAGTAAAATCAGATTGACGGACCAGCCTAAAATAATGAAAACAAATGCCTTTTCTTTTCCCCATTTTCGCAAATGTTTTTTTTTTTTTTTTGCATCTTTTGGTTTTTGTGTTTGTTTTTGTTTTAGATGAATTATATTTCGTTTTATAATCAAAGCTGCAATGTTTCTTTATTTCCACATGATATTTACAATGTTTTACAGAACAAAACGTGTATAAAGGTTGATATAAGATATGCACTGTAAAAACGCTGTTTAAATTGGCGATGTTTAAAATTGTGTTGAGCAATATTGTTTAAAAGACATACCCTGTATTGTAAACATACGTTGTTAAAAGCATCGAGCGAATTTTTAAACAATATCGTTGGAAATTCGCCATAAAATATTAAACAACAAACTGTTCAAAGTTTAAACAACATTAGTTGTTTAATAGTTTAAACAATAGTTGTTAGAGTGACCGGCTTAAACAGCGTTCCTTAAGATTTTTAAACAGTTGTTTAAATTTTTTTCTGCTGTGTGAAACAAAATTGCGAGAAGAAATAAATGGTAAGTATAGGTGCATAATCATGAAAGCAATTAGACTATCATGATTTCATTAGAATTAAAATTTGGCATAGTAAAGAAACATAAGAGGAGAAGCATATTGAAAAGCACAGCTTTTATAGACCTCTTGGAGAGAAAAATTACACTTACAGATGCTCTGATACAATGATGATTGTAATTCATATTTTCCAAAATTTTTTTAAAGATTTTCAGGAAGAATAAAGTAATAGATGGAAACTGACATTTCACCAGTTGCCCAAATTCTCTAATTCCTATAGGTATAATACAATGATCAACCAACTTCATAAACGATGGCTTAAATCATTTTTTAACAAGTTCCTTTAATCTCTGATGGATTCCAGAATTCTTATAAACAAAGTGGTAGGTAGAGGAAGTTTGGATGATGGAACTGAGTGTGCTTGCGATTTTTTTTTTTTTCGTTCACATTGATGTGATGCACACTTAGAAATATTCAGGGTTTTTTTCAAACACACATGCACACGTTGGTAACAATATGCTTATAGCACGTTAATTATTTATTTAATGTACGATAAAAGAGCTATATATGTAGATAAAATGCCTTGCTCAAGGTCATAAGTGCCGTGCCGGGATCGAACCCCCGATTCTCGCGTCTCTGGACAGTCAAGTGCCTTAAACCACTGGACCACGGCACCTCTACAAATATTCAGATTTAGCTATTTAGAGCACTATTTCTGCAAAAATATGACGTTTTAAACAGTTTTCCCCAGTACTTGCTATGAATGTTTTCTCTTCAACTTGCAATATTGCTTATCTAGACCGACCTGCTCTGAACGAAAACAAAAACACAAACAATCAAACAACAAATACAACAACAAACACAAATAGAGTGCACTGACAATAAGTCAGTCACAATTAATTGAAATACTATACTATAAATATCATTATCAGTTAAATGCATGTGTTTACTTACCTTCCAATTACAACGATGACGAGAGTTAGAGCAAGCAACAGTGATTTGGCAGCCATCTTGAATTTCTGTAGGGTAATCACGGTAATGATAATTATCTCATATTCAATATTTTTCCATGTTAATTGGTGCTGTAATTGGACACAAACAATTTCATTATTCAGGTTTTCAAGTATTTAAAGAATTTGTATTACATTTTCAATTATTTTAATAATGAGTTTAATGACATTGTTGGTGAACTTCAATGAACTTCAAAGAAAATCAATCGATTTGATATTTGGTTTAGAAGACCTTATTTCTACTTACGATAAGAAAATGTTAATTGCTTTCTATATGTCACCATCCTAGAACTTTCACCAGTAAAGGAGACATACATAATTTATGCTGTATATGCCCTTTTATATCTATTGACACGAATAACCCTTTTGTTTTTTAAAATTCATTATTCCCATGCAATTCTTCAACAGGGCAGCAGTATCAAAAGATATTCTTACCATATAGGCTTGCCATACCCTGTAATAAAAACGCCACTCTATTCTCCCGGCATACCCGAAGGAAAATTAATATAATCATCAAACAGATTTGGTTTAGAATTAGTTTAGACACCAACCCTTTTTTTCAATCATTAAATGAAAAAAAAATAAGGCAACCCCACACTGTGATTTATGTTTCAAAATCGATATGAAATAACAACATCAGCAAAGCGAACAGATAAATCATGAAATGTATCGAAAGGAATTTACTAACCTTGTTATTCAATAGATGATGGTTTAGCAGTGGTGCAGTAGTATCTAACACGACTGCAGTTGCGTGAGGTAAACCTGCGTTTCACCCACATCCAACAAACGGCTCTGTCTCAAGTGAACACCAATCAAACTCGCACCTAAAAGACAACAGCGCAATCACCCCAGTTATATACCCGTATTAAATCCCATGTTAGTCCCAAAGCGGATTATCTTAAATCCATGTGGATTTGTTCTGTATTTCGCTTGTAATATTCGTGGTGACATACACGCGTCAACACGTTTAGTCTTCTAAGTGAGCTGCCTTCATTTTTCGCGGAAAGGCAAGGCTTCAGAAGGAAAATTGTGCGAACGACGTGCACTTTTTGGTATGCCAGAAACTACCATGTGTCGAAACAATGTACATTGCGTAATTTAAAAAAAAAAGAATTATTTTTTTCGAGGAGGTGGTGAACGGGAAACTGCAATAGATGAATGGAACAAATATAGGTATACAAATCTTAATCAAGTATGTAGCTGAATAGAGCATAATTCTAGACAGTGGTGTAAAAAAGCCAATATGGGGGGGGGGGGGGAGGTTGTAAAAAGCCAAATATTGATGGGGGCTAGGCTGAGTTTTAAAAAGAAAATATGGGGTCCAACTGCTGACAAGCAAAAAAAAGGGGGGAAATGTGTTCAAAGAAAATAACAGAAGCAACAGAAGGAAAAAACGTTAAATTTTATGCAATGACGATGTTAAAGAGATACAAACAATAAATTAAAAAAAACAACCTTGGTTGTGTTTTTTTTTTGGGGGGGGCAGCAGCCCCCACCTCCCTTCCCCAGTAAGCCAGCTGGGATTCGAAATGATCTTTTGTAAAAGTACGTGAATAAAAAATCAGCATGATTTGTAGTTTACTTTCATTATCTATCCTTTTTCACCTTTTACAACCCCCTTTTTTCTAGATGAAGTTAAAACGTTTTGAAAAATTAACCCATTGACAAACTGAATTCTGCAATGCCCATAAGGATAATACACGAACTACCCGGTTCCAACTAACAGGGGATTGATTAAATCGAAGGTGTTATTCCCAAGTCCTTCTTCTGATGAGTGGAAAACTTACCTAGTGCCAGCATTAAAGGGAAAGTCCACCCCCAGAAGTTTCACTGTTTCAATAAAAGGAGATGAATTTGTACAGCATTTAAAAAAAGAAATGAGCGAAATCGGTCAAAGAATAAAAAAAATACACTCATTTACATTTTTTAGTAAATTACTCTCGGCTCTGCAAATTGGCAACACTGATGACATCATATGTGAGCAGCTCTCCATTCATTTTGTACATGAAATTTTACATTTTCTGAATTTTCTTGAAAGTTACACATTTTCTCACCCCAAAGTATGTTATGTAAAAAGCAATTCTTCTGAACATACATTGACTATGGGGGTTAGAAAATGTTTCGCATATGATGTCATCAGTGTTGCCAATTTGCAGAGCCGAGAGTAATTTACTAGAAAAAGTAAATGAGTGTAATTTTCTTATTCTTTGACCGATTTTGCTCATTTCTTTTTTAAACGCTGTTCAAATTTAACTCCTTTTATTGAAACAGTGTAAACTTTTGGGGTGAATTTTGCCTTTAAACCTATAATAAGAATCAGCAAATTCAATTATTAAAAGCCTCATTTACTTTCCCTGAATATTTTGCTACGCAATATGTTCAAGGATTAGTTCCAGGAATATTAAACAGGCAAAGGAGGGGGGGGGGGGCGGGGCGAGGGCGCACTGTTGTACAGATGAAAGATTTTCTGAGGGGGTAGGGGCACATTGCATAGAAATTGATATAGAAATATCTTCCACTATATCTAGAGACATGGGCGGAAATCTGTGTTGAAACGTGAAGGGGACACGTCTGGGCCCTGTTTCAGAAAACTTGTCAACAGTAACAACTGCCATATTTCTATCACGAAATTTGCTCTCATTCAATCAGATGCAAGGATTTCAGTAGCTTATAACAGTTATTGCAATTTGTAACTGTCAAAGTTTTATGAAAGGGGGCCTTGAATTTTCTGACACAAGAATTTACACGCACGTTTAGGGAATTATCGTGCCGTATGTTGCAATTAATATTTCCATCAACTGGCAGTCCTAGGAGTTAATTATATTTGGGTTTTTTTTAAAGATATGTTAATGCATTTTCTCAGATTTATATTTTACCTCAATATATTCCATGATTTGATGAAAGATATGTTGATATCATAATCAATCCAGCGCACCTTCAAACATGACAGAACAAGCTATGCTTTCCAGCAGCGTTCCCTTTCATTTCATAATTTTGTAATATTACTTTGTAAATCATGCATTATTCAAATTATGAAAACGTGAAAAAATGAAATGAAATAAATTACCATCAGTCAGTCAGTTAATTTAAGCATATTTCTCCCAGGCCTCCCCCGTTTATCCACCTACTGGGGCATCGTCCAGTTAAGGCAGATTAGCAAGCGTTCACGAGGTATTAAATCCTAAAATCCCCAGTGGAGAATTACACAACACACATGAATAATCACGGGGCCTAACCATTGTAACCAAAACAAACAAATAGACATGATCAAGCAACTAAAGCCAAGAGATATGGAAATAAGTGAATAAATGAATAAATAGATAAATGAAAAATAACAAAAAATAAACAAACAAATGAACAAATAAATGAACGAAAGTAATAATTACAAAGAGGAAAATAGATAAACAAACATACATACACAAAACAAAACAAAAACACACCAATGGAACAAAACAACTGTTACACAATACACTACATTACCACACTGAAAAAAACAAACCGTGAAGTACAGTACCGCATTGAAAAAACAAACAAACAGTGAACACGGTTTTCATTAATTTGAGAAGCACTTTCACTAAGACCTTAATTACAGATAAACATACTCTGTTTCCAAGAACCAATTACTCGGACATGGTCATACTAGGCCTTTATAGCCCTATAAGATTAAGTGGAAAATGCGCGTAAAAGCAATATAAACGGAAAAGAGATTGATACAAAAATTAAAAGGATTTCCGCAGTCATCATGGCGCCCCTCATAAGCTTAGCCCATCACCGTCATAGGGAGGAACGTACTTTCGTGAGCAAAATTTTTTAGAAAAGTACTGAGCAGAGGTTATCGTCAGGATGTAACAAATTACAAATAAAAACAAAACAAAACAAGAAATTCAAATTAAGGGTAAAGACCTGGGGTCCGTAACACAAAGGTTTGCGATCAATCGCAAATTTAAAACAACCATTCTGATTGGTCCAGGTCACCTTTTTGAACGAGATGTGCATGAAACAATGGTTTTGATTGGCTATTACAACTTTGCGATTGATTGCAAACCTTTGTGTTACGGGCCCCCAGAGAGATAAGGAGCGAGGGAGAGG